>QNGE01000339.1:230610-244553 GCA_008508345.1 Paragonimus westermani | reverse complement strand
GCAGTGAAAGCCGTAAGGAAGCTGTCTCGCTGATGACGCCTTACTCTCACTTGCAGCTCGGTTGTGTTGTTTGCAAGGTGTAGGCACCTTGATGCTGAATGTTCGAATATGGACGTAGTTATTTTCAGTAGTTAGGTCCCTTCCCGTCCCCTTCTTTTTTCCCTTCTCTCCTTCTATGCTGTTTCTTCATGGTTGTGTGGCAGTTAAGCATTAGTGTTAACCACTGATGTATTGTTGTCTATGATGATGATCTCTTCACAGCAAGTTTTCTTAGCTATTCCCATCTGTTCTTGGTGTTCGTTAGGCTCTCATAACTGAGTCGAACTAGGAAAAATGTTCATAACGGTTTCCTGGTAGGCGTTCTACACACCCTACTTCTTTGAATGCCAGTTAGTAATGTCAAAATTATGGGTATGACCGTCGGGCAAATGAAAAAACAAAATGGGTACGCATAACAACATGAGCCGAGTCCAAGCAGTTGCTCCAAAACGCAAGATAGTCTCTAAAAGGGTAGCACCACCAGCAACTGATTGCTATACGATCGAGCTGTGTCCATGGCTAGAAAGTGCTTCTTCCTGGGCTGAAATGCGGTACTCTAAGTATAGGGTCCATGAAATGTGCACAGTTGCAGCAGTCTTTCGTCATTATCAGTGTGTTGTGCCCGGACGCCAAACATATATCCCAGCCACTTCCCCTCTGGAGAAAGACGACCAAGCTGAGCATTAAAATCGACCGCTAATATGGCGATGCCAGTGTTGAGTCTGCTTCATAAGGCCAGCGAGGGTGCCAAAGAACGCGCCTTTGGTTGCATCTGAACAGCTATCCGTTGGAGCGTATGTCGATATAATGAATGCACAGCGCTTTTCTGATTCGTGTTGACAAACTTTAGCCAATGTATTGAGCTTGATGGCGTATAAGTGATTGTTCACTGGGATCCAGTCAAGCAAAATTGCTCTGCTCTGGAACTCAGGGCGATCACCACTCCAGC
This sequence comes from Paragonimus westermani, assembly GCA_008508345.1. Taxonomy (NCBI): domain Eukaryota; kingdom Metazoa; phylum Platyhelminthes; class Trematoda; order Plagiorchiida; family Troglotrematidae; genus Paragonimus; species Paragonimus westermani. Next base: position 243,565 of record QNGE01000339.1, on the reverse strand, counting down.
TCGACCATCAAATTCAGCTTCGGTGTCACTGCTTTTTTAAAGGTGAGCTTAAGTGCATAACGATGATAGATTCATAGACTCGCGTATCCGACACACAGCACACATCAAGCCACAAATATGCTAGAATAGTTACCAAAGCAGCTTTTCGATCACCTTGTCAAAGAATGTGGATATTGAGAGCGTCAACTTTTGTCAGCTTTTTTGGCTGTAGAAAACAGCTATCATCCGAGGGCACAAGAAGTCCAGAAAAATTGGTGGGTAAAAAAGAGAGAACGTCGTATTGGATGAACAGTGTCATTATCAGGAGGATAATGACCTTTTATGCTTCCCGGTTGTTTATGCAGTAGAAGGGAGTTGACTTGAGAGACCACACCCCGAGTCTCTGGCTCGAAATCCTGACCCGCAAGAGAGCAGGAGACAGGGTTTTCTTGGAGAATCTTACTCGGAGTGAGTGGCCGAACAACCTGGTTCATTTGGCAGTGAGAGGCTTACCTAACCTGAGGGCACAATGAATGAGTCAGTAACGTCTAATTCTTGACCTATTCTAATACTTTGATGTAGTGATCAGGCTTATGCACTGTAACGATTCAGAGGACTATGCTGACTATAACTTCGGTCACTCCCAGTAACTTTGTCACAAAGTCCAAAGAAGAACAGTTGGATGAAAAAAATGCAATCCTAGGGTTGTAGTTGTTGGGATAATGCCACAATTAACCCAAAAATGTTGTTTCTTCCTCACCACTGTATGAGCCTCTACGACTGTATGAGCCTCCACACTGTATGGGCCTCCGCTTGAACAATATAAATACGGTGGAGTTTTTCAGTGTATTGTGAACATGTTTGGTTGAGATCAAATATACCCTTGGCTGAAGGTTCCCTGTCTTCCTGTCTTCTTCATTTGCGGTAGTTCGTGCGCCGTCGTATAGTCCATGATAACGCAGATCGTTAGTGCAACCGCCGTAGCTAAGCCGGGTTATCGTGAACACTCAGCGTTAGTGATTTTGCATCAATTGTCAACTCACGCGGTTCATAACAGTATTTCCCACTACCGACAGCGTAAGGAATGCGTAAATGGTGAGGCACGAACCTATGAGCACACAGAGGAATTATTTTTGCAGTTGCACGCTGCCATCTAAATCTGAAGGGGGTTGGAAAGAGTATCCTCAACTAAGGAGCACTCCGATCGCCTAACGGTTGACGGTGATCGTCAGCATATTACCCAGTACCGTCGAAAAACATCCGGTATTACCCAAGAGCCTGATGTAGCTTTGAATACATCCACTACGTGCAGCATCTCTCAAAATCAAACAGCACTGTCCAGTTTTCTGCACCCTCGGGCTAGGCAAGCTCCTCGTTACGAATTGAGTCAGACTCCTGAGTCATTGGCTCCGGGTAAGGTCCATTAAGAAAAGCCTGCACCCTGCTGTCTTGTAGGTCAGACTTTTGAATCAAAGACTCGGAGTGGGATCCCTCATGTCAACTCCTATCGCAACATAAACGACCGAGAAGTGGTAGAATTCATCGTTCTACGGAGTGACATTATTCATTCACTGTGACATTCTCCTATTTCGCCCCTCAATATTTCTGCCTTCCTCATGCCCTCGAATGATAACTGTTTGTTGAAACCAAGATAACTGGTAAACACTGACGCCTTCAATATCAGCACCCTCCGACAGGTCGACCAACAAGGTACTTTGGCTAGTACTGTCTCAAGTCTAAAGCTTGATGTGTAGTGCGTTTTGGAGACGCGAATCTACCATTCCAACATCGTAGATCCAAGCGCTTCTGTCTCACGATCTCTGGTGACGCAGAATCTGAATTTCGTGATGGGCCAGGAGTGGGAATCGCAATGAGTTCCAGAGCAGAGCAATGTTTCCCCGATTGAATCTCAGTTAACAGTCGATCATACGCTGTCAGACTCAACACACCAGTTAGTATGTCAACACATCAGAAAAATGTTGTGTATTCATTACACCGGCCTATGACTTAACGGACATCCATTCGGATTCTACCAAGGACGCGTTCTATGGTGCCTCCATTGACCTTCGCAAGCCGGATAAACACTGACATCATCATGCTAGCGCGTGATTCCAACGCTCAGCCTGGTCGTATTTCTCTAGAAGAGAAGCAGCCAGTAAGTTTTATTTCCGGGCACAATGCCACAATGGCGAAAGACTGTTGCAGCTATGTGCATCCCACAGTCTCTAACTTGGTTAAACTACTTGCAGAATTCCCCTCCATGGAACCTACATCACACACTGACGTCAACCTGTAGACACAAGTCAAACATCGCAGGGATTTTTTGCTAACATTGTGCTGAACATCACTCAAAAACCGATTGGGTGTCCAAATTTGAATTTGATTTGTCGATTCTGTCAGAGGAAAGATCATATCCAGAAAGTGTGTATTTTCAAACTTGACGTTTGCAAGTTGTCGATTTCCAGACCAACTAAGCCAATCAACCTGAACTTCAATATTCANTATGCTTCGCCAAACTGGACTTGGCGGAAGCATATTTCCAAATCGAGGTCGCACCGGAATCCCGTGAACTGGTCACGATCAACACCCACAGAGGTCTATTCCAATACATCAGGCTCCCGTTCGGCGTGAAGACGGCACCCACCATCTTCCAGCAGATTATCGACGCCATGATCTCTGGTCTACCGGGTACAGCCACATACCTGGATGATATTATCCTGATGGGTCGCTCAACTGAAGAACTCCATAGTCGCATCGTGGCTGTGCTCCAGCGCATCCAGGACTACGGGTTTCGACTGAAGTCCGAAAAGTGCCAGTTCTTCCTACCGTCGATAAAGTACCTGGGCTTTATCTTCGACTCTGCCGGTCGCCATCCTGACCCGGAGAACATTCGAGCCATTCAACAGATGCCAGCTCCTAATGATGTCGCAACGCTTCGGTCTTTCCTTGGACTCATCAGCTACTACAGCTCATGTCAAGTTTACATGATGTTCGGGACCCGCTAAACCAGCTGCTACAGAAAGAAGCTAAATGGAACTGGTCGGCTGAATGCGAGTCGGCTTTTGCAAATCTGAAGACGATGCTCAGTTCAGATCTCCTACTGACACACTACGACCCATCTCTCCGAATTGTTTTGGCCGCGGATGCCTCCAACTACGGGGTTGGCGCAGTGGTTTCGCCGGACGGTTCTGAAAAGGCTATCGCTCATGCTTCCCGTACACTGAGTCCTGTGGAAAAGAACTATGAACGAATCGAGAAGGAAGCCCTGACTATCATCCTTGCGGTGAAGAAGTTTCACAAGCTTCTCCTACAGTCGGCATTTCTCACTGTTCATCGACCACAAGCCACTCTTGTCCGTGTTCGGTTCGAAGGGATCCCGGTCTATTCCGCCAACCGACTGCAACGATGGGCAACGATACTACTGGGGTACGACTTTTCGATTGACTATCGCCGCACAGAGGATTTTGGTCAGGCCGATGGTCTGTCACGCCTCATCCGCAATCACCAGGTTCCAGAGGACGATACAGTGATTGCATCCTTGTCATTCGAGAACGATGTACGCCGCCAGCTCAACGATGCTATCCGCGGAATTCCAGTGACCGCCGATGACATTCGAAACGCGACCGCAGAGGACCCGGCCATCGTACAAGTCATGGAATACGTTTGATCTTGTCCGGAGAAATCCATAAACTATTCCTTCGACGTGAGTCCTTGGCCGTAGTGGACTTTTGCCTCATGTTCGCCGATCGGGTAGTGGTTCCTCGCTCTCTCCGATGAGCTGTTCTCCATCAGTTTCATTCCGGTCATCCGGGGACAAGCCGAATGAAAGCGATTGCACGCGGGTTTGCGTACTGGCCCGGCATGGACGACCACATCTCGGAGTTGGTCAAGCGTTGCTCGAAATGTCAACAGGCCGCTAAACTTCCAAAGAAGCAAGATCCAGTCCCTTGGGATCTTCCAAAAGGTCCTTGGACGCGCATCCATCTTGACTTCACTGGACCTATCAATGGAGCGATGTACCTCGTCTTAATGGACGCGCATTCGAAGTGGCCAGAAATCGTCCCACTCCATTCGGTTACATCTTCAACCACAATCGCAGCGCTACGGAGGATATTCAGTCAGCATGGTTTCCCTGAGATACTCGTGTCGGACAATGGGTCACAATTCTTGTCCGCACAGTTTCGCGATGTCTGCAGCCGCTCCAATTTCCAGCATATATTCTCGCCGCCGTATCACCTGCAATCCAACGGTCAGACCGAAAGGTTCGTCGATACTCTGAAAAGAGCACTTCTCAAGTCGCGCGGGGAGGGGACGATGGATGAGATTCTGCAAACCTTCCTGCTGGTTTATCGGTCTACACCAAACCCAGCAGTTCCTGATGGTCGCTCGCCATCTGAAGTTTTGATGGGTCGCAAACTGCGCACAGTTCATCATGCCCTCATTCTGAAAGACACGTTGCCGCATCAGCCAGGCCAGACGGAAGCTCACACCGAGTTCTCTATCGGTTCACCAGTGTACGTGCGTGATTACCGCCCTACACACGAGGAGTGGATAGATGGAGCAGTGAAGGTTCGCAGAGGGAAGGTATTCCTCGAAGTCTCGGTTGGCAACTCCACCTGGATTCGCCATCGTAATCAGCTTCGACCCCGACATCCAGATGCATCAATGCATGGAACACAACCGGCGCTTCCGCTGGACGTTCTACTGGACACGTTCACAATCCCCACGGTCGTCAGATCTCCAATTCCTACGACAGACCTTTGCGCTGACGACAGACTGCTCCGGAGACGATCGACAGACCGAGTGAGACGTCCAGTCCGTCCACTACAAGTGAATCCCAGGGCCAAGTGGTACGGATGAGAAGGCTCAAAAGGAAGGTGTTGGGATAATGCCACAATTAACCCAAAAATGTTGTTTCTTCCTCACCACTGTATGGGCCTCCGCTTGAACAATATAAATACGGTGGAGTTTTTCAGTGTATTGTGAACATGTTTGGTTGAGATCAAATATACCCTTGGCTGAAGGTTCCCTGTCTTCCTGTCTTCTTCATTTGCGGTAGTTCGTGCGCCGTCGTATAGTCCATGATAACGCAGATCGTTAGTGCAACCGCCGTAGCTAAGCCGGGTTATCGTGAACACTCAGCGTTAGTGATTTTGCATCAATTGTCAACTCACGCGGTTCATAACAGTATTTCCCACTACCGACAGCGTAAGGAATGCGTAAATGGTGAGGCACGAACCTATGAGCACACAGAGGAATTATTTTTGCAGTTGCACGCTGCCATCTAAATCTGAAGGGGGTTGGAAAGAGTATCCTCAACTAAGGAGCACTCCGATCGCCTAACGGTTGACGGTGATCGTCAGCATATTACCCAGTACCGTCGAAAAACATCCGGTATTACCCAAGAGCCTGATGTAGCTTTGAATACATCCACTACGTGCAGCATCTCTCAAAATCAAACAGCACTGTCCAGTTTTCTGCACCCTCGGGCTAGGCAAGCTCCTCGTTACGAATTGAGTCAGACTCCTGAGTCATTGGCTCCGGGTAAGGTCCATTAAGAAAAGCCTGCACCCTGCTGTCTTGTAGGTCAGACTTTTGAATCAAAGACTCGGAGTGGGATCCCTCATGTCAACTCCTATCGCAACATAAACGACCGAGAAGTGGTAGAATTCATCGTTCTACGGAGTGACATTATTCATTCACTGTGACATTCTCCTATTTCGCCCCTCAATATTTCTGCCTTCCTCATGCCCTCGAATGATAACTGTTTGTTGAAACCAAGATAACTGGTAAACACTGACGCCTTCAATATCAGCACCCTCCGACAGGTCGACCAACAAGGTACTTTGGCTAGTACTGTCTCAAGTCTAAAGCTTGATGTGTAGTGCGTTTTGGAGACGCGAATCTACCATTCCAACATCGTAGATCCAAGCGCTTCTGTCTCACGATCTCTGGTGACGCAGAATCTGAATTTCGTGATGGGCCAGGAGTGGGAATCGCAATGAGTTCCAGAGCAGAGCAATGTTTCCCCGATTGAATCTCAGTTAACAGTCGATCATACGCTGTCAGACTCAACACACCAGTTAGTATGTCAACACATCAGAAAAATGTTGTGTATTCATTACACCGGCCTATGACTTAACGGACATCCATTCGGATTCTACCAAGGACGCGTTCTATGGTGCCTCCATTGACCTTCGCAAGCCGGATAAACACTGACATCATCATGCTAGCGCGTGATTCCAACGCTCAGCCTGGTCGTATTTCTCTAGAAGAGAAGCAGCCAGTAAGTTTTATTTCCGGGCACAATGCCACAATGGCGAAAGACTGTTGCAGCTATGTGCATCCCACAGTCTCTAACTTGGTTAAACTACTTGCAGAATTCCCCTCCATGGAACCTACATCACACACTGACGTCAACCTGTAGACACAAGTCAAACATCGCAGGGATTTTTTGCTAACATTGTGCTGAACATCACTCAAAAACCGATTGGGTGTCCAAATTTGAATTTGATTTGTCGATTCTGTCAGAGGAAAGATCATATCCAGAAAGTGTGTATTTTCAAACTTGACGTTTGCAAGTTGTCGATTTCCAGACCAACTAAGCCAATCAACCTGAACTTCAATATTCAATGGGTGGACAATATAAGTCAATTTTAGTATTAGAATAATATCGGGCACACCGTTCGTTGTCTCCCTGAATATGAATGGGCAGTAAATTGCATTCGAGCTCCATACTGGATCCGCCATTACACTGCTGCAATCGGATGCCTCACTAAATCTTCCACAGATGGACCTATCTAAAATTTGCTATCGGTACCTACCTTGTTTGTGTCCTATGAAAATCACGCAGGCTACCTGTGTATTCACGTGACTAAAGAAAGGGAGGAAATTTTACTTGGTCGGGATCGGATTAAACCAATTTCTGGTCTCCTGTTAAGTGTTAGTACAATTGAGGTTCAGTCACGATAACGCAGAATTTTGAATACACATACGGATTTGTTCGACCAGATGAAGTCTGGAAGGCTACGAAATTATATCGCACATTTACCACCATCACAGAAAACAATACCGAAGTTCTGGAAGGTCAGGGTCCTACCATACACTCTCCGTAATAAAGTCGGAAATAACATACGGCGGCTACAAGAAGATGCAACTAAACCTGTCCAGTATTCAGGCTGGGCAAAGCCCACAGTACCCGTATCAAAACTCAACGGTACAGTAGGAGTTTTTGGTGACTATAAAATAACTACGAATTAAGCGTTACAATGTGATCGTTATCGCTTACCGAAAACTGAGACACGCATCTTTTTCTGGGTGTGAACTTTTCACACCGTTAAAATTGAGTCTATTGGCGCTAGAGTTACTTATCACCAAAAGATAATGACGCCAATAAAAAGCACGCGTTTATAACACGTAATTAGCAGTGTGACATATATAAACGAATAATGAGCTAGATAACCAAGTGTTTGAATTTATCAAAATCCGGCTAGCTCTGTACACATGATTGTTTCAGATCACTGCTTGAATATGCGGAGACTTGTGGGGGAGTTTCAGAGAGCAGGGTTGATGTCAGTGTAATCCTTGACTCGTAATTCCTTTGCTGTGTGAGCTAGTACGAGCCTCGGAGCCAAAATCCTTTCGGTGCCACTGTGTACCACTTAGTTCATGTCCTCCAGTACAGGCATGACGCTGTTGTCCGGTGTCTCAAACATCTAATTGTTTTAACATGTGGGAGGGCCTGGCGGCTTTTGGCTTGACCGTGAACATGACCAATGACAGTTCCACCAGGAGTGAGATAATTTGTGCGTGTGTGGAGGGGGAGGGGTGAGAGAGGATTGTACAGGCACCTGTGGTGTCGGCATGATTGGGATGGTCCACCGTGCCGGGTGCATCACGAACGAACATGTCTGTTTCACGAGGTCACTTTGCGTTTCGGATTGTAGGGTGAAAAGGTCACGGGCCATCGGACCACGTTGAGGTAGCACATACGAAATGTCGATGCGGTAATTAGCGCGGACAAACGGAATGTGTCAGTTATAAATGTCCCGTCCAAAGTGACACCTACAAGTCACGTACACTGACAAATTGAACTAGATAAAAATTCACGTCTTTTTCATCACAGATGGCACTCATGTAAGAGTGTTTCGTTACACTCACCTCTCATTTGGAATCAACTCTCCTCCGCTATTGTTTAACGTATAATTGACCCTTGTTAAGGATATACACAATGGGTGCGCATACAATGGTGACATTCAGATCACCGGACGTAATACTGAGCAACAAGTGCAGACTCTGGACTTAATGTTGAAGAGGTTATCAGGTGCAGGTCATGCATTGAAAAGAGAAAAGTGCGAATTCCTGGTACCCGGTATGCAATACCTCAGGATAAAACCGTTAAAAGATCGCCTCTGAAATACCGATGCACACTTTTAGATGAAGAGAAACACTATGGAAGCAATCCGTTTGAACTCCGTTAACCAATTTGAAGGCCAAATGACTGGATACCCACTTCAAATGGACTGGCGCTCACATTCTCCCAACAGCAACAACGACTAGTACAATAATCAAATTACGTACTACCCTCGCAAAATTTGTTTTGACAAAAACTATTGTGGCTGACAACGGCTCTGTGTTTATTGGCGCTGAATTTGCAGACTTCATTACTTCGAATGGAATCAAGTATGTTACGACAGTACTTTATCCCCCCACTTTGAATGACTTGGCTGAGCGTGTTATGCAGAGAGTGAAGAATATGTTGAAACAACCTGGAACCCCTTTGTGCGTGCGGCTGGATCACGTTTTGTGTACTTATCGGAATCTTGCCAAAGAGGCTACCATTAGCAGCCTCGCCGAATTCATGTTTGGTCGACGACCCTGTACTCGTCTAGGCTTAGTCCACGAAGATTCCCAATCAAAAGTAATCGCTAATCAGGAACTGACAAAATACCGTTTCAACATGCATATCAAAGACGGACGTATGTTTGGGTATGATCCCGTCCTTGTGCGTCCACCCACTAGACATGGCAGCCTGCTGCTGTCACAAGTGCCAACGAATAAATTCTACCGGCCCAAATAGAAGACGGGCGAGTGGCTACGAGGCCATCCAGATCATGTGCACCCACGGGCATCCAATCAGGGAAACGCTGAGTCCCTGTCCCTGGAGCACATAACGCATCCGTGACTAATCGAACATCCCTTGCCAACTTACCTCAGCGCCGACCTCAACGTCAACGCCGTTCGGCAGATCGTCTTCAGGCCGGAGGGCCTCAATTAACGACACTCAAACATGTGTCGTGGGCGTGTTTATTAAACAATCGATAACTATTTGGATTGGTCATCTTGCCGACGGTGGGAACTACTCGTGCATAGGTCGCTTGCCCATGCAGTACTGCTTTGCGTTGGGCTGACTGCTTTGTACCTGTTCACGTTGCTACCGTTACAACAAATCGTTCCATTAGTTTATTGTCTTTCCGTTAAGCAATAACCATAACAACTACTATCCTATGACAGAGCTGTGATTGGGGTGTCTGACGTCTCTTTTGGAACAACCTTTAACGGTGACCCCGTAGCCCATTTGGATATAGGAGGGTGAAGAATTTCATCAGCCCTTCAAAGGAAAGCCTTCGACATTACAGACGGTACAGATAAAGGATTTCCAGACGAGCCTCGTGCGTAACGTTCCCAAGACTTAGGTTTGATAAAATCGACTAGTTCAGTTCACATGACTCATTGGCTGGTAGCTCAGTTTCTTGCGGTAAAGGATAACGGCTTTCCGAGGGTCAGCCATGAGGATACAGCCGTGTTGCGGGGAGGAGAAAGTTAGGATGATGTCAGGAGTGGGAGTATTAAGTCAATAAACTCTGCACCTTACAAGCACGATTTCTATAGTGTACATGAGCACAAAAGCGAAAAAAACGTAACCGATCGAGAAAACAACTCGTGTGCTCGCCAATCACCAAACTGAAATCAAGCTCGTCGTAAAGAAGCGGCCTCATATATTTACACATCCACCTTCACAAACAAACAACAGATACGCACGCAGGTCATCAGTCTTATACAATACATCCATATGTAAATCTGACACTTCTGCAACTCCCTGGTCGTAGGATATCAACAGGATGCAACACTGTGACCTGTAAGTCAAAAATAGGGTCTGCAAACTGCGCATGTGCGTGAGACCTTGCTCTTAACTTACAAATCGGACGAGGTTCACATGATGTTGACTACAGCAGAACGATCGAACAATGTTCAAAGCACGTGAGGTCACTAACATATCTACGGACTTAGCGAATACGTATAGGCTGCAACAAACTCGAAAGTTGAATTCAGACACTGTATTTCAGCAAACTTTTTTCGAAGCTGCGAAGAACACTCAACAGCCGTGAAATATTGTACGAAATATATCTCGTATTACTGAGCAGTCGCCTGGGGTTTGTAAAAAGAAGCCAACGTGTGAAACGGCGGTTCATTTTCAACTGCCGGATAAACGCGTCTGATTTTTGAGTAAGCACTCTGAATTCCCCATTATGGATCACGTGATTTTAGCCTACACCGCCTTCAGCAACGCATTTACTTCTACTAGACGACCATCCACGAAGACCTCAAGAGCTCGTCAAAACGATGTAGATATATACAATAGAATTGAAAACAAGAAACACGAAGACAATAAAGAATAGAGAAAGAGTAACAGCAATAGACTCAATCACGGATAGCCCAATATGCCGGAAACTCATAACTAAACAACAGAGGCGCGGGAGCACAGTGACATTAAAATGGCCTACAATGCTAAATTCGCTTACAAATATGAAGTCGGTCAGCAACTTACCAACACATAAACTGTAGAGAACACCAAACGGAACAGGATTATCCAGGAGAGAGCTCGTAACGTACAATAGGCCATCCGATGGACTGTCGACAAATCACATGGAACGAGTCAAGGTCAGCTCAACAGTCGGTGCACTGTAACGCGCAACCTAAAACAGCGAGCGCGCATGAATTAAATTTGAGTTGTGTAACGGGGAGTGCTGCTGTGTTGTCGGTGCCGTTTTGGTTTGCGTTTGTGTAATTCGTGTGCATGGCTTACTGGGCTTTCGGCTCATGTTTGTTCGTATTGTTTCTCTTCTCAGAACTGCTGTTCGAACCCCTAATTCGGAAGAACGCCGTCCCCTGGTGCGTCCCCGTTGCCCGAAGGTTGATCCGNACGCCGTCCCCTGGTGCGTCCCCGTTGCCCGAAGGTTGATCCGCGGAGTCACGGGCAATCAAAGTGGAGTCGGCTGGCCTACATGTTACAATTTGGCAACCCTGCTAGGATGGAAAGAAGAATTGCCGGAAAAAAGTGTCAATGAAAAATAAAAAGTGCCGAGGTCAATAGAAAAGTGCCATTATGAATCATAGAGGTGTCAGGAACGATACGAACACCGAGATTAAAGAAAAAAGTTCTCGATGTAAAGATGAGTGCAAATGAATGAAGTTCCAAGACAACGGGCAGGGGGCCCACGGGCACTTTATCTACCCTGGCAACATGAGCACCAGCCGGTTTGTAGAGGGTTTGGAGCACTGGGGACTGTGCTTTACGAAGAGGGGAGCTGTGTACTGCTCAGCCGAAACCAGCGAGCGCGCACGGATCGAATTTGAAATGACCGCTACGTCAACGTTGTGCACGAGGATCTCAAACCAACGGACAGTCAGACAGACAAGCAGGACACGTGTATTTAAACTATTGCCGCGTGTTGCGTAATACATCTTCGGTTATCATCTCTGTCTGCTATTCTGGTTGCATATTACAGCACCATAACCTGGCGATTCGACGGTTGTTTAGTGTCTTAACGAAGTCTGAGAGTGTTTCTTTTCCTGAACATGTTCACTAGGTTTTTTATATGGCAATAATTTGGAGTATTAGTTGAATTCTTGCTGTGACCAAGGGATTTTCCCATTTTTGAAAATTGTTGCAAATATAATATCTACAGTTCACAGTCATATAATGCAATTTACTTCTGTATTTTTGGTAAACACCGTTTCGTTAATTTTGTCTGTGCATTTGCCTGAAAACATCATTCTTTTAATTTGATTGCCAACAAGAAAAGACGAAAGTTAACGCACAACGTCTCTGTCTTCCATATTTGCGTGAATGTTTCGGCCGGTGAAGTAGCCTTCCGGTGTAGCGACCCTATTTGTTTACTGCTAATTGCGTTGAAGTAACAGTTAACATTTGTACTCTTTCTCCTACCCACATTTTGTATGCACTTAAACGTTTGTTTGAACGAGTATGGTTACCGGCATACCACCCGCGCACCCGAACGTTTCTTCTCCGGTGCCTGCTCGCTTGACGTTTTGCTGTACTAACGTTTCATCTCGCTCTTCGCTCGCTCTCGTCGATTTTACGTGTCGGCAATACATTTCTCTTCTACTCGTTGCGTTTTACGTAATTGACCGGCCGTAGTTCGGCTGAACTCTACAAATTGCTGAGCCCGTTCTGCATATATATAAGTGTATTCCTGAGTTCACTTGTTCTCTCCCCTCATTACTTTTTGGATGCGTATTTTGTATATATAGTGCATATATATATACATAAATTTGCATATCCGTTTCCATTCACTCGGTCGCTATGGACACTAAGGATGTCAAGTCCGATTTCTCGTCTGCCGTATCGTTGAGCACGCTAACCGTTCCCGCCTCTGGCGATCTCCATCCAGAGGTGTGGTTCCCTGTGCTCGAAATAGAGTTGGGCAACCGGCGCTTAAAAAATGACTCATACAAGTTCTCGCAGCTTATACCGTATCTTTCCCGAGATATGCTGACCCTTCTTCTTTAGAGTAGGTCTTGTAGAACAGTTCTTCACTGTAGCGAATGATGACGGCCGGCGAGGACATAATAGGAAGCTTTTCAAGCTTCGTCCTCGGACCTTTCTTAGGCAGCAGTTCTTTTTTTACAGGGTTATTAACTATTGGAACAGCCTTCCTTCTGAGGTCGTCAG
>QNGE01000339.1:153520-228952 GCA_008508345.1 Paragonimus westermani | reverse complement strand
GTGCGGCGACTATCGAGCGTTGAACAACGCAACCACTCCCGATAGATATCCAATTCCCCACATTCAGGACTTGACGGGGAAACAGATACTCACAAAAATCGACCTAGTGCGAGCTTACAACCAGATTCCTGTAGCCCCCGAAGGCGTCCAATGACAGTAGTCACAACACCATTGGGACTTTTCGAATTCTTACGCATGCCGTTTGGTCTGGGCAACGCCGCCCAGACTTTCCAACGTTTTACTCATGACGTGTGTCGTGAACTGGACGGTGTTTATCCGTACTCAGGTGATATCCTGGTGGCCAGCTCATCGCAGGAAGAACATTGCGTACACTTGCGTTCATTATTCACCCGGTCGTCGCATCATGGTGTTATCATACACCTAGCTAAGTGCTCTTTCGGAGTGTCCCGTGTAGCCTTCCTGGGTCATAGAATATCCGTGAGCGGGATCGAACCTCTCCTCGACAAAGTACATGCAATAGTAGACTACTCGGAGCCCACATCGTTCAAGCAATTTCGCCGTTTCGATGGTATAGTGAATTTTCACCGTCGTTTCATCCCTAACTGTGCCCGTCTAATGCAACCGCTCACCGACCCACTCAGAGGTAAGGCACGTCCATTCTTATTCCCAACGACCGCAAAAATGACCTCCACTAATTTAACAAAAGCTATCACCAATATAGCATGGCTGTCGCATCATCATCCGTCTGCTCCCTTGGCACTAAGCGTGGATGCATCAGACGTGGCTGTAGGGGCGGTCCTGAAGCAGCAACTCGGTGCTTATTGGTGCCCACTAGCCTTTTTCTCTAAACGTCTACAACCAACTGAGTCTCGGCATAGTGCTTTTGGGAAGGAGCTGTTAGCGATATATCTCAGCATCCGCCATTTTCGACACGTACTTGAAGGCAAGGACTTTATTGTATTCACAGACCACAAGCCGCTAACGTACGCGTTACGCTCGACAACGGACAGGTATTCCCCCAGTGAGACCAGACACCTGGATTATATCGCTCAGTTCATGACCGATGTTCGTCATACTTCTGGTATTGCGAACCCAGTCGCTGATGCTCTCTCGCGCATTAATGTTACACTGAGCAAACCAGAACGCTCAGTAGAGCTAGCGGCAATCGCAGCCGCACAGAACAACGATTCGGAGATGAAACAACTCCGCCGGTCTAGTTCCCTTAAGTTAGAAAGTGTTCCAGTGAATTCCTCCGGTGGTATGATTATTTGTGACACTTCACAAGGCATCCCTCGTCCGGTTATTCCATTGGCCTTCCGCCGCCGAATTTTCGAAACGTTGCACAACATGCCTCACCCTGGCATACGTTCAACGGTCAAAATGATCATACAGCGCTTCGTCTGGCGCAAAGTCAATCGCGACGTCCGCACATGGGCGAATGCTTGCATACACTGCCGGTGGTCTAAGACCCGTCGTCACAAGCGTACCCCAGCGGGAAGTTTTGCAGCCTTCGATGAACGTTTCTATCACGTGCATGTCGACCTGTTCAGACCCCTGCCACCCTCGGATGGGTATACTCACATCCTGACATGCGTAGACAGGTTTACACGTTGGCCAGAGGCTATACTAATTCCGAATTGATCGTCGGGAACCGTCTCGCGAGCGTTCTCGGAACGTTGGGTTGCTCAGTTTAGTTGCCCTGCTGTAGTGACTACCGATCGCGGGTCACATTTTGACTTGGCCTCCACTTCACTCCTCTACGCACTAGGCCGTGGTAGAATTCGCACAACAGCTCACCACCCAGCAGCCAACGGGTTGGTTGAGCGTTTTTGTCGGCAGTTGAATTGTTCACTATCCGCTAGCAACAACCCCTTATGGAACGAGGTTTAGCCACTAGTCTTGTTAGGTATCCGTAACACGCTGAAGGCAGACCTGCATACCACCCCCGCCCAGTTAGTTTATGGGTGCTCCTTACGTTTACCCGGCGGGTTAGTTGCTCCACGCGCAACGGGACCTATTAATTTCGCGGATTATGGCGAGCGGTTAGCCCAACACATATGGCTACTCCGACCACTTCCGCCGAGAGAACAAACGACGCCAACGTACGTGCACCCTCGTCTGTCAACTTGTTCTCATGTTTAGGTTCGTGCGGGTTACTCCTCGACGACCGTTGCACCCGCCGTATACCGGACCGTTCCGCGTACTCGCACGCTATGCTAAGACTTTCGAGTTGGAACGTAATGGTAGACGCGAGGTGATCTCTATCTGTAGACTGAAGCCAGCGTTTATAGAGGTACCCGATAAGGAAACTGATTCTTGAGCAGCAACGCCCTTTCCGGTCGGTACATTACCTAGCGTTGGTACAGATTCGGTTTCAGTGGCGACTCCGCCTGCCTCGACGGTGCCAAGCCCCCAGAGCATACGCGGGCGAGATTTGCGGAGGCCAGTGAGATTCGCAGATCACGTGGACGTCCGCCGTATCTGACTGTTGTTGTTGTCACACTTCCTTGCCAAGTTGATTTTAGGTGGCCTGACCTACAGCACACTGTCGACAAGACGTTTTCTTTCAGAAAACAAAAGAAAACCTTATTTTATCGGACGTCATAGAATCAGAAAACCCGGTGAGGTTATCGTTTTCAGTTTATGAGCACTGTACATTCTAGATACCTGGAATTAACCATCTACTACCTACATGGGGCATTGAGGGCGTGCATTCCGAGAAGAAGCTGGAAAGCTCGAATTCCTGTGAAGAGCACCTACGGTGGACGTGGACAAGACTACAGCCTTACTAGACCGACCACAACGTGTCCGTTTTCAATTCCCCTCCTGCCTACAACTACTAACCTGCCGAGCCGTGCCTCCCAACCATTTTCACTTGTTTTCCCTCCCACTTTCAACCGGACGTGGACGCCAGCTGTGTGGCAGGAGTAACTTTGACCATTCATGCTCGAGTCAACGGTTCCGGTTAACTGAAAAACTCCTACATTATCGAAGTCAACACTCTGGTTGTCTTCTAGCGGGGCCGCTCTGTAGCGACCCTATTTGTTTATTGCTAACTGCGTTGAAGTAACAGTTAACATTTGTACTCTTTCTCCTACCCACATTTTGTATGCACTTAGACGTTTGTTTGAACGAGTATGGTTACCGGCATACCACCCGCGCATCCGAACGTTTCTTCTCCGGTGCCTGCTCGCTTGACGCTTTGCTGTACTAACGTTTCATCTCGCTCTTCGCTCGCTCTCGTCGATTTTACGTGTCAGCAATACATTTCTTTTCTACGTGTTGCGTTTTAGGTAACTGACCGGTCATAGCTCGTCTGAACCCTACACCGGTGAAATTTGTGGCCCCACGTAGTATCTGGTCTACCGACGCCGAACGTTCACCATCCTATATCGCGTGTGAAATTATTTATCGATCATCGTCTGAACCTACCCTCTGACGCTGTCCTTCTCTCAAGTGGTGGCCCATCCCGGTCAACAGATTCTGATTTGTCAGTGAGCCATACCATTTTTTGATACTTCCTCCTTTTATTTGTACACATGCTCTCTGTGCAAATCCGTTGAAGTTGCAACTTCTCGCATCATCACATTTTGGTCATATTTATCATTTGATCGATTGGGCCACTACACGTCGGTAACCAGACATTTAGTTTTAGCTCAATCGCCGTCGTCGTATACTCATATTTTTGTCATATCAGTGCCTTGTGCATCAAAAAAGTGTGTGCGGTCACTGTTATTCGTCGTCAAATAACACACTATTCCGTTAGGTATTGAGTCCTCTTAGTTACAGAGTACCTGACTTTCTCTGCTTTATCATGTCTGTTTTCTCCTTGGATTACTGTAAACTAAGTGTTTTATAGTTTGTAGTTTCTTCTTATCGACCTCGACCCGTTTTAAATCAGGTAGTGGTTGGAATCAGCAGACGGCGACTGAAACAATGAACAGCCGTGGCTGGTGTGTGTGCGAAATGTATGTACAAAAGTGTATGCGGTGCTACCAGTGCCAGAAGTGGTGTCACTTCAACTGCACTGATCCCATCAAACGCCAGTACAAACAGCCTGCCTCTCCACCTCTCAATTTTTATTTGCACGAGCTACAGGTGTGACGACAGTCAACGCGCTGCTTACCGCCGTCTGGTCACGTATGCACAACGAAAAGTGGAGCGACGCAGAAAACCTAAGACTGTACATGAGGGGACTCTTCTTGGCTTTGTATCTTCTTCCATTTCTTCCATGGGACCTAGCGTGGACAAACACCAACGGACTCTGCGTGGGTGAAAGTCAAAACTGAATCTGAATGAGTACACACTGTTGGCCATTCTTGATATTACAGTCCCCAAAACAGCAGCTGCCTTCAACCGCACACACAGAGGAGGCAGCAATAAGAAAGAAAGGAAAGGCTCTCAGAGAATGGTAAGTTGTTTTGGGGGGCCGCCTCTCCACAACATCTTCAAACGAGCCAGCCAAACCAGTCTCAACTTATTTGTTCTCCCTGGACATAACAAACAATGAACACGCGAGCAGGCTGCGCTCCAAGGCAACCAAAAGGTCACTTGGCTTTTTAGTAACTCTACCAGTCGTGCTCAGCCTCGAGACAGCGGTGGGAATAACACTGGCTTTAAAGTCCGCCAACGTTTACCTGAGAAGCGTGTCTTTCAACAGTTCTCGGCAAAAAAGAGTGGGGCGCGAGCAGCTGACTAAAATTAAGTCACATACCATAGCAGACCGGAAGCTACAACTGGAGAATGGGGCCGTAGCTTCTACCCCTGAAATGTACACTCGGACCCCTGAGTTTGTAGTAGGATACGGAAGTGTCGTAGTTGTCATCCCAGCGACCAGCGCCCCAAGCAGAGACGCGAGTGTTGAAAGCACGGGAACCGTCCAAAAACCATCTTTCGAGTTACCCGTCCCGAAACTCATCAAACGGGCCCGCTGAAAATTCTTTCTCCCAAGAGTTCGGGACGAGAGTAACCGGTTAAGGTGGCCTCCTGTGATTCAGAAAGCATCTGTTTGATTCGCTCCACTAGGTGGTTTGCTCAGTGGTTCCATGACACCGCACACACTGCCCTCTTTCAAACCCCGCATTATGCAGACGGAACAGTCCAGTTCTCCTTAGATGAAAACTGCCAAACGCCTTACTATGAAGTGTGAATTAACACCAAGAATGCCGGCCAGGTGTCCTGCGGGATCGCTGAAGTGCGCACAAGCGAGTATACCGTGCATGTAAGTACAATAAAAGGCTGCCAGAACAACTGGGAAAAACATATCTAACCAAACCCTACCACACAACTCGATTCTAGGTCTCCTTTCCTGAGCTCTTCCCGACATTCTTCCTTTCTTTTTTGCGAAATCAAACGGGTAAGTAGCCTCTAAGTGCGTGTATATGAATTGTCGGACCCTCTTCAATAAATTTCAAATTTCAAGTCTCAAATCCAGGACTTGGTGAAGGCCAGTGCCTGTTGATGCCCTGATGCTTGACTGGTGTGATCCGGAGATTGACCAGACTGTGTTTTCTGTTGATGTGTTCAGTGGTGGTCTAAGGGTAGGAACAGAAGAAAAGGAGTATCAAAACAGAGTAGGAAAAAGGTGGTTCCAATATTTGTCTAGCTCTCTTTTAAATATATCTACGCTCTCAGCCTCAACGCTCTTTGCAGGCAGCTTGTTTCACGAGTTGACTACCCTGTTAGTGCAGAAGTTATATCGGACAGCCAATCGTGATCTTGTTTTCTTGACTGTAAATCTATGGCCTCTTAAATCTCTGTTCTGAAGCATCTCGAACAAACCTGCCATGGGGGTTGTTCCAGAGTGGTGGGTAACTTTATACATTTCGATAAGGTCTCTTCTTACCCGCCTACGCTCGAGCGAAAATAAGTTCAACGAAGTTAGTCGGTCATGGCAGTTTAGACCCTTCATACCCCATACCATACGTGTGGCAAACTTTTGTACTTTTTCGAGAGTGGCTATATCTCTTTTGAGATATGGTGCCCAAGCTTGGACACAATATTCCAACTGGGGGCGAACTATAACCGAGTACAGTGAAATGAACACCGCTGGACAGCGGTTAGCGATCGCCGATTTCAGTCGATATGCCGCCCGCCGCGCTTTTGTCGCGGATGCGATACACTGTGCAGATGGAGTAAACGCACTAGTGACTTGGATACCCGTCTCTTGCTCGCTACTTAGTTGTTAGTTCAACTGTCTGTCCATATGCATCCCTTGAATACCTGGGCGTTGACTGGAGAGCTTCGGCGAGGATATGACTCTTAAGAACGTTCAGCGGTAGATCCCACTTTAATGTCCATTCGCAAATTTTGAGAATGCCTCCTTGGAGAGCGGTCGAGTCCGACGAACTCCTGACCAGCTTTATATTGTCTGCATACAGATAACATGGGCAGACTAAGTCGTTGGTCAGGTCGTTTATGTATACGAGGAAAAGCAGAGGGGCGAGGATTGATCCCTGAGGAACCCCACTTGACGGAGAACCTTTGCCCGACAGTACCCGTCTTACTCTCATCCTATATGACCTTCCAACTAGAAACGCCTGCATCCATCTGCAGATTCTGGTAGAGATCCCAGCTTGTCGGAATTGGTAAGACAAGATCCCCCCCTTGGGAAACCATGTTGAGGAGCTCTGAGGAATTTCTGTTCACAGAGAAACTTACAGATTCTCTCTCGTATTATTCGTTCGAAAATTTTGCTGACAACACTTGTCAGGCTTACTGGTCGGTAATTTCCAACTTCTGATCTGTTGCCATCTTTAAAGATGGGAATTACAATAGCTTCTTTCCAGTCTCTCACCACTGTCCCCGTTTCTGATGTGAGGTTGAACAGTTGGGCAACGGGTGACTCCAACAATCTTATTAGAGGTTTTAGGACTGCCGGATGGATGCGGTCAGGTTCTGCGGACTTTGTGCTGTTCAGCTTGGATATCGCTTGCTCAACTTCGTGGGGTGTAATGATGTGATCCACCATGGGCACTCTCACGGCATTAAGCCGGGGCTCCAGTGCCTCGTTGTCTGAGCGATAAACGCTTTGAAACTGTGCCATGAACGCGTCCGCTATGCCCTTGTCAGTCGATATGATATCCCCGTTATAGGAGAGTGTGGTCCCAATCTCCTTTCTTAGAGAGGACCTGGACTAAGCATATCCATAAAACCTCTTGGGGTTCGGTTTAATATCTCGTGCTAAGTTGAGCTCATATACTAGACGTGCATTTCTTGCTACCTTGATTGCTTCGTTTTGAACATTTTTGTGAAACATGAAGCTATTTTACCCCCTATGTTGCATATATGTCTTCCAAGCTATGTGCTTACGTTGGACAGCTCTCTTGACCCTGGGACTAACCCATGGCTTTCGACCTCTTCCTCCGACTTGTTCCTGAGGGACGTGTTTATCTGTAAGAACCCGGATGTTGTCGACGTGGATCGACCACAGACTGTCGACGTCCTTTACAGGGGTCGTTGGGTTTCAGGCCATCTTACCAGCTTCCAATATTAGTTTCTTGTTGTCTATTCGGTGAAACTGTTGCAACTTGTGTGCCTGCTTCACTAACAGGGAACACTGAAACGAAAAATAAATCGTCACGTCATCACTCTTTCCCAGTGGTGCTGCAGGCCGTACGTCTGTGACGTCCGTGCTGTGCCGAGTTAGAATCAGGTCTAGCACTGAGGCCATTTGTCCGGGTCGGGATCTCGTAGCTATTTTCACATGTTGTGTTAATGTGAATCTGTTGACTAGGTCGAACAGCTTGTGGTCAAACCCTCTGCCATTAACAGATCCCAATGACCAGTTAATTATAGGAGCATTAAAATCTCCCAAAACGAGCAGGCGATGGCCTGATTGACAAGCTGACTGAAATGATTCCAGTAATACTTCGTCTTCCCCTAATGTTGCACCCGGACTGCGGTACACTCCTAAGACCATCAATGGAGGTTTGACGTGAAGTAGGCAAACAGCGGTCTGAACACCCACGCAATTGCAGTTGTATTTCACGGGGGACTGCCTTATAGAACGTTTGATCAACAATAGGCAGCCGCCCCTTACTGCAGTGCAATGGTCACTGCGATACCATTGGAACCCACGTGCCCAATCCCCCAGATCTGTTTCTTCTTTGAGCCAGGTTTCTGTGAGGAAGCAAACATCTAAGGAATAGATCGCTGTTTGCAGCTCGTCTCTCTTGTTGAGCAGGCTGCATACATTCGCTTGCAAACATTTTAGCTCTGACGATCTGGCCATCTGCCTACTCCGCCATTTGGTCGTATCTAATCATTCGGAGAAAACCGTGTTTTTTGACGTAAGGATAAGAACCAGCCCGTTGTGAACCGTTTTTCTTTTCGGTGTTTGGCTATCCAAGGCTGTGGCATCGTCGTCTTGTTCTCTTGGCGCTGCGTTTTGCTTCCTGACCCAGGTCTAAGCTAAGTCGCTCACTTATGACTCTTGGTGTAGCTGATATAACCCCATATGGGCCAGATTTGCCTTCCGTGGCTGTGCCTCCTTTGACTTTTATGCCTGGCATCCTCTGAGCTATCGTGTCAGCTTTGGATAGTACCAGATCCCGAATGTTGCGGTCTCGAAATTCAAGTAAGAGTGGTCTGTGGCTGTTCGTTTGCGTGTTAGATGTGATCTGCGCCATTTTGTCGCTGCGGGTAGTTCGGCGTTTCGCAAAACACTTAGAATTAGTTGTCTTTCCGAAGACCTCCAATGTTTAGGATCTGGTATGACCGGTTCGGAGGCCTGAATAATTATGTTCTTGTCCCTTTTCAAGGTGGCCTCATAGGAAATTTGTAACTGTCTAACTGTGTTAATCTTGTTATATAGATAGGCCGTGACACTACGTAGATGTGCCTCGTGTTGCGCGATCCGTGAGAGAACCGCATCAAGGTTTGTCGGGCTACTGACACTGTGGTGCACACGATGATGTGCGGGCGTCCTGCAACCTTCCCTCATTTGTCCCCCTGGCGTCGGCGCTATTGGTTTCTCAGGTTTCGTAATTGTGCTAGTAGTTGGCATTTTTGTTTCCTGAGCGACTTCATTGCCATTTTGGAATTTTGGTGAAACCGAGGTGTTGTTCTTAGGGTGTAAAGCTGTTGATCTAAGTGGTGTTGAGCGCACAAGAGGGCTACCTCCCGGTGTGGGGTGTACGAAATGCTTGCAGAAGGCCGTCAGAGTGCTCTCAACTTTCCTCGAGTTTCCGTAATGATCAGCCCTGGTTTTCGCAGCAGCAGCAGCAGCAGCAGCAGCAGCAGCAGCAGCAGCAGCAGCTAAGTTCCGAGGCTGAGTGATGCTATGACTTGGGAAACCGGTGCCGGATGGCGAAATGAGTGGATCTCCTATTACCGATTCCGATCTATCTGCAAGATTAAGCAACTTTCTTTCTCTGGTTTTGCATTCTAGGTAGACCCAGCACAGGTCAGTGTATCTGCCGTGCAGTTTATATAGTTCGGTGCTTAAGGATGCACATGACTGGTGACACCATCTACCGCATATGTCACATTGGACACCGACCACCACCTTTCTTCCACACTGCTTGTTAGGGCATGGATGAGAGACACGAGGCGTATTACCAGCAGGATGATTATATGCTTAATTTATACCTAATTTATATGGCAGAAAAAGAAAAAGTGCAGGACTACAGGAGCAAATTGTCTTCGAATTCGAATCGCGCGCCAATAACTTATCGGGAATCAGACAGTTAACGAGTGACACCTAACTACATATGCTTTTGTAGCGATTGTAATTCGTAACCAAACATTGCATGCTACTGTTGTTTTACTGCGTAAGTAGTTACGTTGCACAACTACAGGTTACACTGCAAGTTCGTTGGCTATCGTGTTGCGTCATTGCTACTGCGTAGAAACTAATTCTAAGTTTGGGTTGGGCATATTTCCGATTACTATTGCCTACTTCCAATTATCGCAACTGAAGTCACTGACAAGATATTTCTTGTGGTGAATTTCTGCATATTGGAAAATCTGAGTTCATGAGAAGTCGAAGATTAGCTGGAACGGTTCAAAATCCGGCTCACTGCCCGTAAAGATATTATAGAGGATATTAAAATGCCGCGTTTCTTCACAGCCGTCAGCAAGGTTGCATACGCTTTGGTTTAAAATTAAGCGCTTCTGGAGTCATCTTTTGTTTCCGTATGATTCTTTGGAGCAACCGCTACTCAAGCATGTTCAGTTTACCAACGTCGGAACTGCGGAAGGAGTGAACTCCCATACTTTGATAAGAAAAAAACAATAAATCTGTGCTTCTTTATTTTGCTTCAAACCCAAACAACAAGGTGTAATTTCGGTGATCAACTGTAGATTCAGCCAAGAGAACGATTGGTTGCGGGAACCAATGCTCCAGGTCTTCAGCAGAAGCTGTTGCTACTGAATGAGACATCTTGCCAGTCTGCCAAGGCTGTCTGTGAACGATTTCAGGGTGTAAAAGCCGTGACGACCGAAGAACTGGCTGTTATATGGCAACCACAGTGATGAAAAACAGGCACACCAACGAAGGTGGCAGTTCGGGAAGGTGACTTGGTAAAGGAATGCGGCAGTTGAGCCGCACCACTCTAATTCGAATTCTGACCAACATTGTCCAAAAGTCGTCATAAACATTTTTGATTGACGCACCCACTTCGCTATTCCAGACGCCGTGTATGCGGCAAGGTAGTTTACTCTCGAGCCGTCCGTCGTAATGGAAGGCGTGTTTTGTCCAGAGTTCCTCAGGAGACCAAAATCTCATCTTACTACAAGTTCTACTAATTCTGTTGATTCCATCAACCATATAACATAATCATTTACTGTTCACCGTGGTATCAAATTCCTGCATTGTTGACACAGATAGCGTTGATTCTTTTAGTTCCGAACAGAACGGTTAGAAGTAAGAAACTGGTGGAAGCAAGCATTTCGTACTGATTCACCAGTACCAAATTTATAATAACATGAAACGGTTTTTTATATCAAGCAAATGGGGGGCAGGGTTGATGGTCAATCTGTGTGTTAGGAAAGGTCACTAAGTCCAGGGACTGGCCAATTTTACAAGCAATTGTTTCTGAACGCACATTGTTGAATTCAGTCGATTGATTGTGACCGCCTCAGTAAGCCACAAGAACCTTGGATTACGGTGACGCAATAGGATTCTGAATGTACAAACTGGGTTGGTGACATGACCAATGGTCAGGACGTGTCTTGTGACTGCGGACGCTGGTTGTTTGCGTGTTTCAACGACATTGTCATTCTTCTGTGATAAAGAGTTCTGCACCCATTCAGGCAAATGTTCCTTCTCTCTGGAGATCAAGCGCCTTTCGGTTGTGCCAGTGTAAATTCCTTTGCATCTACATGCAACTTAATAGACACAATGTTAGACATCACCGACAGGCTGCTCTTCTTTGATTGGAGAGACCGACAGTTTCTGGGTCCGAGCTACTACACGAAGTTCCACTGCGGTAAATAATTGTTTCATCAAATTCGCCAGTCTTTGAATTGTCTAATGCATGATATAATCATCTTTGAAAGACAATTCTATATAAACTTTTCTTCACTGTGGCCATCTACTTGGAGGGTAATTTCGGTCTACTGTGCCCTTCTGTGAACCTTTTTAGATACCCATTAGATTGTAGTACAGAAGTGATCAAGTCTGATTCCTTCGCAAGACCATCCTGCGTACAGATCCGTCCTGCTCGTGCGCTTTTCTGGGTAGCCATTAGATCGTAGTACAGGCGTCGGTTGCAACATTCCGTTGTAGTGAGACTCCCCAACATTTCCATTGAGGTTATTACTGGACATGTTTCGTCTATTCTTGGCGAACCTGAACTGTTACTTACAGATGCGCAATCCGTCGTTTACGCATACTCAGTTTTTGTTATTAATTCCGACCTAATTATTATTGGCCTTAGGTGCATGGAGATTTTGAAGTTCCCATCGCCCATGTCTGTTGAGTCTTCCGGGACTGCAAATGTCGTTTCCAAATCTGTCTTCAGTTTGAATTCAGCTACTTAACAAGTACCTGCGCTCAAGCCTATGCAGACAAGAATTCTTAAGCATATCAAGAATACGCAACCTCATCACTATGACGACACGGCCCTTCAGTTGAACTGCGGTGGGTGTACTGATTGCACTACACAACAGAACATTGCACGCTACTGTTGTTTTACCGCATAGGTACTTATGCTACACGAATACAGTTTACACTGCAATTTCACTGACTAGCGTGCTACGTCATTACTACTGCATGGAAGTTAGGCTGGGCTTCAGTTAGGTACAGTTCCGATTACAACTGTGTATTAGATCGTTCGCTAACGATTCAAGTTCACACCGAGTTACGCGTAATCTGTTGGTCCAGTAAATGCCTCTCAATATTCAACGACAGAGATAATCTATCCTCGAAACGGTTAGTGAGAAGGCGCTCGTAATAACTGGATTTAATACGGTACTAATTGAATCAATGTACAAGAAAATTGTCTCTCACCTCGAATGTGAAAATCCTCAGAAATCAATGAAAGTGCCCGAACAACAAATTAACAACCAGGCACCGATCAACAATGGTGGACGATGGAACGGGTTGAGCTTACTCGAACAAATGGTCATTGGTTTGGTCAGAGCAAAACGACTGTTCATGCATCGAGGAACGACGGAAATCCTAAGTTACTCAAGGAAAAATATGGAAGAAAAATGTCTAATTTCGGTATTTGGAAGTTTACAGAGCTCGGACTAAATGGGGGTAAGGGAAACGGTCAAGGTAGGTTGTGTAAGAACAAGGAGGAATAATGTATCTCATTTGGGGAAGAGAGTAGAGCGTAGGGCCACCTTTCAACATCAATCAAACCTCAGCAATCTCAAAATAACGCAACAAACCTTGACAAAATCAACACCGGGCCCCGAAAACCGGCTGGTTTTCCAAACTCAAGGTAGCTCTATGAACAGCGGCAACGACCGGTTCGACGGGAGGGTCCACACATACTGCTTTACCCGTGGTGACTTAGTGTTACTCTGCAGACGCTTCTAAAAAACAAAGTGATCTGATGTCCCGTCTTAAAGTGCCATCTGAAGTTCTTACTGACACCTGGCGTACATGTCCGTCGTCACCAGGGAATACCTCGGTGATTATGCCGTAGGGCCAAACACCTCTGGAGGCTCTTTCGTGAAGGAGAACTACATCGCCTACTTGAAGATCACGCGAAGCTTTCAACCACTTAGGTGTAACCTGCAGCTGGGGTAGGTATTCACGCCGCCATCGTTTCCAAAACACACTAGATAAGTGCTGTGCTTGTCTCCAGCCCCGTGTGTAACGTTCGCACAATGTAACCTCATCTGTACTTAAGCCTATATTCGAGCGCAACAACAGCAAATCACTAGGACGAAGTACCTGGGGACTATCTGGATCATCATAAACAGGCACGAGTGGCCTATCGTTCACGATTCGTTCAACTTCCACCATGTAGGTTGTAAGTGACTCTTCATTCATTACCTGCTGTTGCGTTACCGACAACAAAACTCGTCCCACTGTTCGGATCATTTTCTCCCAAGCCCCGCCCCGATGACTTGTACCCAGGGGATTGAAATACCAATCAATTTCTTGATTTGATAGCCTATCTGTCAACATACACTGGTGCACTTGTCGCAGCTTTCGTTTTAGCTCCAAGTCTACTCCAACAAAGTTGGAACTATTGCCACTGTAAATGACGTCCAGCTTGCCCCGTCTTCCCAAAAATCGCACATGAGCCATGAGCAAAGAATCCGTAGACATGGAATGAGCCACTTCAATGTTAATCGCCTGAGTCCGTAAACAGGTTAATATGCAGCCATACCGTCTGAACTCGCTTCTTTTTGTAGGCACTCTGAATTGGCCGAAATAATCCACCTCACAGTACCTGAATGAGTAACCGTCCGTCGACGCTCTCATCGACGGAATTGGCGCCATCGTTTGAGTGCTCTGCTCAGCATAAACCCATTCATAGTGAAAGCACTCACTTAACACTCGTTTATCGGCCGCCATACCTTTTAAAATCCAAAACCGCCTTCTGATGCTGGCAAGTACATGGAAAGCACTCATATGCCATGAGGACTCGTGATAGTGACGTAGCAAAGGACTTGTGACAGCACTGCGACTGGGAATAATCACCAGCTCCACACCGTCTCCATTTTCTGATCGAATTCTACCGCCAAGATGTAGTGCTCCACCTATCAACGCTGGCAGTAATCTTTCAAGTCTATCCACCTTACATGGATTCACGGTGGA
This sequence comes from Paragonimus westermani, assembly GCA_008508345.1. Taxonomy (NCBI): domain Eukaryota; kingdom Metazoa; phylum Platyhelminthes; class Trematoda; order Plagiorchiida; family Troglotrematidae; genus Paragonimus; species Paragonimus westermani. The sequence goes on along the minus strand of QNGE01000339.1, from coordinate 214,767 downwards.
CGATCTCAGGACCCTGAGTTCCTTGGAGAACTCACGCTCTTGCACGAGCTTTATCAGTTTGAGACAAAGGCATTGATTTCGCACGTACAAAAGGTTTCTACTCTGACTGACGCGCTTCGTCCAGTGGACATAACTTCGGACACAAAGTTAACGTAACATGATAACCAAGCTATGGCCCGCAGTAACTTAGTCCAACTAGGGTACATTGGTACCAGCTGGTCCAGTATAAAATTAAGGTCCGACTTCGTGGTAATCGTATGGGTGCGCCTGATTTTAGGGTCCTTCCCTTACCAAGCACAAGGTGTGCATTTTCTGCCATTGTTCCTCTGAGTTCAACAGAATGCTGGGACCCCGTAACCGGAGGTCCATCTCCTTGGTCAAGGCCTGTGACACTCCCCTAGACGCCACATCGACTGGAATTAATTCTGAAGACACACGTCTCCACTGTGAGGCAGAAGTAAGGTCGTGGATGAGTCCTACACAACTGGCAACGAAAGTTGCCACACGCTATGAGGTGTTCTGTAGGTATTGCAACACTATTGAAGAATCTTTCAATAGTAAAACGTTACGTATTGCAGTCAACTCACGGATAAGGAAGTACATCGGCTTGAATGATAGAACGGCTGTCTTTATCTCCTTATTGTTGTGCGATGCCCGTCTATCTTGTCTCCACAGCAAATCTATCGCAAAGTGACTATGCCTGGGTATTACACTGCTATCCGTCATACTCAATGCTCGCTTGTCCTCCACAGAAGGCTCTTTGTTCTCCGAAGTGCATCCGCCAGCGTAATCCAGCTCATACACCCTTTGGACCGGATCATCCAACGATACCGAACGTACTCCAATGAGGTTTGCACAGTGTCCATTCCGGGCTTCGGTGCGACATGGACCTCGGAGGCTCCAGCCAAAGATGCTTTTACTCGCATTAGGCTCATTGATGCTGCCCAGCACCCAGTGTGCTTCAGGGATATCGCATCCTAACAAAATCCCCTAGCCAGTTCTAGTTAAGCTCTTGAAGGAAACACCCTTCAGGTGTATCCATCAATCTACTTCTGATTGGTGGACAACGTCAGCCTGAGTCACTGGCAGCTGTTTCACTGTATAAACTGAATCAGCTGTAATGGAATGCTCCTGATCTAACGATTGCAACTCAATCGATACCTTACTGCACGATGTTGCAGAAGTCCCGTGTAGAGTACGGAACATCATCTGGCAGGGCTGTCCCTGCAAACCGATTTTCCTTGCAATAGATTCATCTAGCAATGTAGTGTCAGACCCGTTATCCACAAAGGCATACGTTGTGATTGACGCTTTCGGGCCAACCAACCTGATCGGAACGAATCCTAGACACACGCCGTTTACATTGGACGTAGCACCGCACAAGGTTGACTTTGTCCTCTCCCCCTTACCCTGTTCGAGCTTATCCTCATGGACCAACGTATGATGGCGTCGACCACAACCCGGTACCGCACGTCGTACCTGTACTCTACAAGACTTCGCCACATGGTTCGCTTTTAGGCAAACGAAACAGCGTCCGGTGTTCTTCAGCATTGCTTTGCGTTGCTCCACAGACTTACCGCAGAACCAACCGCAATCGGGTATATCGTAATTGCCCTTACAAACCGGACACTTCAGATTCACCTTCTCGCAAGGCACACCTACTTCGACGTTGCACTTCGAGTATCTGATTCCAGAATGTCCAGAGGGTGGTGAGTTACCGTCCTGGTTCCTGAGCGAGCAACCAACTGACCATACTGACTGGCACTGACTGTCACCCTCTTCACCACAAAACGTAACAAATCGCTAACATTAAGTTCCCTCCCGCACTCAGTTATACCCAAGGCAACTTCTGTCTATCTTTCCTGCAAATGATGAGGTGATCGTTCAACTGTCTTAATGAGGTTTGTTGTGCAGTTTAGCTCTGCACCGTAATCNTTCTGCACCCATTCAGGCAAATGTTCCTTCTCTCTGGAGATCAAGCGCCTTTCGGTTGTGCCAGTGTAAATTCCTTTGCATCTACATGCAACTTAATAGACACAATGTTAGACATCACCGACAGGCTGCTCTTCTTTGATTGGAGAGACCGACAGTTTCTGGGTCCGAGCTACTACACGAAGTTCCACTGCGGTAAATAATTGTTTCATCAAATTCGCCAGTCTTTGAATTGTCTAATGCATGATATAATCATCTTTGAAAGACAATTCTATATAAACTTTTCTTCACTGTGGCCATCTACTTGGAGGGTAATTTCGGTCTACTGTGCCCTTCTGTGAACCTTTTTAGATACCCATTAGATTGTAGTACAGAAGTGATCAAGTCTGATTCCTTCGCAAGACCATCCTGCGTACAGATCCGTCCTGCTCGTGCGCTTTTCTGGGTAGCCATTAGATCGTAGTACAGGCGTCGGTTGCAACATTCCGTTGTAGTGAGACTCCCCAACATTTCCATTGAGGTTATTACTGGACATGTTTCGTCTATTCTTGGCGAACCTGAACTGTTACTTACAGATGCGCAATCCGTCGTTTACGCATACTCAGTTTTTGTTATTAATTCCGACCTAATTATTATTGGCCTTAGGTGCATGGAGATTTTGAAGTTCCCATCGCCCATGTCTGTTGAGTCTTCCGGGACTGCAAATGTCGTTTCCAAATCTGTCTTCAGTTTGAATTCAGCTACTTAACAAGTACCTGCGCTCAAGCCTATGCAGACAAGAATTCTTAAGCATATCAAGAATACGCAACCTCATCACTATGACGACACGGCCCTTCAGTTGAACTGCGGTGGGTGTACTGATTGCACTACACAACAGAACATTGCACGCTACTGTTGTTTTACCGCATAGGTACTTATGCTACACGAATACAGTTTACACTGCAATTTCACTGACTAGCGTGCTACGTCATTACTACTGCATGGAAGTTAGGCCGGGCTTCAGTTAGGTACAGTTCCGATTACAACTGTGTATTAGATCGTTCGCTAACGATTCAAGTTCACACCGAGTTACGCGTAATCTGTTGGTCCAGTAAATGCCTCTCAATATTCAACGACAGAGATAATCTATCCTCGAAACGGTTAGTGAGAAGGCGCTCGTAATAACTGGATTTAATACGGTACTAATTGAATCAATGTACAAGAAAATTGTCTCTCACCTCGAATGTGAAAATCCTCAGAAATCAATGAAAGTGCCCGAACAACAAATTAACAACCAGGCACCGATCAACAATGGTGGACGATGGAACGGGTTGAGCTTACTCGAACAAATGGTCATTGGTTTGGTCAGAGCAAAACGACTGTTCATGCATCGAGGAACGACGGAAATCCTAAGTTACTCAAGGAAAAATATGGAAGAAAAATGTCTAATTTCGGTATTTGGAAGTTTACGGAGCTCGGACTAAATGGGGGTAAGGGAAACGGTCAAGGTAGGTTGTGTAAGAACAAGGAGGAATAATGTATCTTATCTGGGAAAGAGAGTATAGCGTAGGGCCACATTTCAACATCAAGCAAACCTCAGCAATCTTACAATAACGCAACAAACCTTGACAAAATCAACACTGTGTATTTCCAATTACTACAACCTGATTTCAAAGAGACCTGGCCTACGGGTGACATAAGTGACTGTGAAAGGAGTATCCTCGGTATTCAGTTCACCAAACTGACTCCTGCAGAGAATGGAACGGGGCTCTACAATTTTACTCCCGCACTATCTCCTGACACCCATTGCTATCGGTGAATTTTGGTCCCGTGATGAATGTGACGCTGTGCGACTTTCATCGACATTGCGTGGCCAGGACTCATTCCTAGTAGGGGTTACTCATCGCTCTCCCTCATCCGGTGACAACGCGCCTCTGGTAAACCTGGACAAATTGCTAGAACTACAACGCTTTACTCACCTGCTTATTATAGGAGACTTCAATATACCCGAGATAAACTGGGTATTTAATTTTCACCAGGACTGTGAAATCGGATTCTCCACTTCTTTAACAACACTGTTACGACGGCAGGAATGGACACGACATATCAAATCCCCGACTCAGCAGCGTTTTTGTCAGTTTCCCTTTCTGCTCGACTTAGTCATCACTAACGACAGCTGCTTGGTAGACAGAGTGATCACCAAGCCACCACTTGGACACAGTGACCATCCTCCGCTCATCTCCGGATCTACCTGCGGCTATTTTAAACAACCAGCAAGAAGATCCACGATTCGAAACTTTGCCCAAGCTGATCTTAATGCTCTTCACTTTGACTCTGTAGACTAGAAAGCGCACGACTTATTTGTACCACGGAAACTGTGTACTTTCTCTTTTCGGCCACCCCTCCCGTGGAGAATACGTAGTCTTCCCGGTGACCGTTCCCATTTATTCTCAACGCATAAGCTTGCGTGAAACATGGGGGATCGGAGCGCGTTCCACATTGTTTGAAGTAAGTACTGGCAGGAAATCCGCAAACACACCAAACTCGTACACGGAAAGATCCTCCCCACAGTCCGTGGAAATTTAATCTCATTTAGACATATACGATGGCATAGAAGGACTAAATCTCCCGCTCTTTCCTTATGATTGCTTGACAGGGAGACTTCATCTGACTTCGTAGTTGTGGTCGAGTTAATCAGCGGTTACTATTCGGCAGTCTGTAAGGTCGCACCGCCCAGATGATATCCCATCTTACTACTGCGAAACTTTCGGCAACCATTCGTTACCACTGAGTTTTCTGTGCCAGATGTTGAAGTCTAGTGAGGATAGACGGTCGCACCATACTACTTACACAACTATTCAGTAGCAGCATGGATCGCAGTGATCGCGGGATAAATACAGGACAGATATGGGAAAGACCATTGGAGGGCAGAATGACATAGAATGGCTTTCTCTACATGACGGAACGGAGACGTGGTGTCTTAAACGACTGGGGCATCCTCAGACGAGTGTGGCGTGTGAATGATTGTTTCTGTTCTTAGTCCCGTTGAGACGCTAATGTCGTGTATTGGTTTCCCAAATGAACAACTTGTGTGCCATCCGCCTTCTTAGTTCACAACAGGAGGTTCTTTATTCAGGGTTAATTCATACAGCGCAATAGGCTTTGACAACGTCCATTGCAGAATTCTCAACGAAGCAGCTGCTAGTCTGGCAGACCCTCTCTGTGAGCTGTTTGAAAAAAACACACTAGAATGGCACTCTTCTTAATGCATGGAGAGAGACGACGGTCACACCCATATCTGAAGTAGGCGACCAGCACTCTCCAGCTAGTCGATCAGCCTTACTAGTATTCCGTGTAAGGTAATGGGGCGCCCATTAAAGCGTGCCATCCTCAATCGATTCCTATCACACCATCTTTTTTCTTTGCCCCAGCATGGCTTTCTTCCTAACCGGTCATGCATAACATACATGCTCATTTTCACGGATGGTCTGAAGGGGGCCAGAGACAATGGCCTCATCTCAGATGCTATCTTCGTAAGTTCCGCCAAAACCATGTCTTACACGGTCACTGAAACGCAAACTGAGAGCCTGTGCTATTCAAGGAGAGATTCTTCGCTGGAGTATCTCTTTTCCTGGTAATAGAGCTTTTAGTTAAAACCGGACCAAAACCTTCGCCCCCCTTCCATCTCTGTGGCAGGTCCCAAGGGTCAGTTCCAGGTCCCCTGTTATTTCTGATTTACACCACTGAACTTCCCAGAAATATTTCCAGCAAAACCCTTCCATTTGTCGACGAACCAAAAACTTGGAATGCCACTCATCCAAGTGCATTACAGGTTGAACTTGGCGCGATAAAACACTGATCGCTAAATGAGGATAAGTATGCTCATATTGTGGTGGATTGTCAGGTCGGAGGTGCGAGTTTTCGAACGCTCGACCGGATACATCAACGCGGGGAGGTACGTTCAAAAGCCTGCCGCGATGGGATCAAGAACAACGTGCGCGACCGGATGAGTCATCGCTCGACTGGATCGGACCAATGGGCGAGGCAGGGCAGGCAAAATACGACAGACGGCTAGATCGGAGGCGTGGTTTTTCTAACATTTGAAGGACCATCTCGACACGATGTTGGAATACGGTCAGGCCAACATTGGGTGGATGGCGGACAGCACGAGCAACCGGACGAGCTATTGCGCAACGAAATCGGACAAACAGACGAGGAATGGCAGGCAGAAAACCCCCGATAGAAGGCGCCGATCACACATGTAAACCGGTCAGAAGTGCACACGACGTGTGTACGGAAACCGGGGGTGTTGCGGGTTGGAATTATGACTCATAAATGAGAGAGCGCACATTGCATGTGACTGGCGATTTGGATAATAAAGATTGTGCTTTATTGGACGCCTTCTCGCTACAATATATCAGTGAACGGAGATTCTAACAAGGTCTCCGTGATTCATATTGCTCTATGCAAAGTGGACACCATAGAAATAAGTCTGGAGAAGGATCTGGGCATCTGGATTTTGTCCAACATTTTCTCGCGTAAATTCGTGAGGTGGAGACGGAAAAAGGAATTGTCACTCTTAGGATGACTAAGCGCAATTCCCCCCACAGATAATAGAGCATTTCAAACGCTCCGCAGGGCTCACATCAAAACGATCCTGAGTATTTCAATCAGGTATTGTAAACCAGCCTGAAAGAGACCTATTTGTCAAATGTTTCCAGCGCGCAAACATCGGGCTTGTCGTGGGCCAAAGAAATGTCGCTTACGAGTTTCGACTTGAAATTCCCTATCTGTATCCAATAAATTTCGACGACTCCGCGGTGGTTTAATTCTCACACCCCTCTTTTTTAGAGTGGATCTCATAGGACAGTTCTTCACTGCAGCATGTGATGCCGGCCGGCAAGGACATAACGATAATCCCTTCAGTTTTCGTCCTTATACCTTCCTTAGGTAGCAGTCTCCTCCTCTTATGGTTATTATCTTTGGGAACGGACTCAATTCTGAGGTCGCTATCAGCGCTTCTACGAGTCGCCTCAAAAAAGTACCTAATCCTCATTCACCCAAAAATACATCATACAAGTAACCTCAATCTGCTCTTGGTGTTTATTGCAATTCCCAGGAGTGGTGCTGCAGCCTATTTCCCGCGATTGTCTGTCAGATCAACCGACACCCGCCTGAAATTACGCAAGAATAACCGACTGGATCGGGATGACCTAGACCTCTACCTCGAACCCGTGTATCGATTGAATGAAAGGAATATGAAGCCAATCAACAACTTACCAACATATAAATTGTAGAGAAAACCAAACGGAACAGGAATATCCAGAAGAGAGCTCGTTACGTATAATAGGCCATCTGGTGGACTGTCAACAAATCACATGGAACGAGTCAAGGTCAGCTCAGCAATCAGTGCGCCATAACCTAGCGATTCGACGGTTGCTTAGTGACCCAATAAGGTTTGAGACTGTTGCTCTTCCTCAACAAATTCGCTAGGTTTTTTGTATGGCAATAACTCGGAGTGTGATTCAAGTTTTCGCTGTGGCCTGTATATTTTCCAACCCAAAAATTAAAAATGATTCTGGAGAGTGTATGGTCCGTAATTGTTAATAACTTTGATGGCCGCCTTCCGTCGTATGCTTTCTGTGACTTCGAGTTTTCGCCTAATTTTTCATTTGCTTTCGTCGTACCGGGTTGTCAGGAAGTGAGGCTTGGCTCCGCGGAGGAACATTCGCTGAGCCTGGAACGCGAGAAATGTTGGAGACAACCGCTGGCTTCAAACTGCGACATCTTCCATCCGATGAATTAGTCAGCTCAGTATAATTCAACCCCAAGGATGCGGAACCTACAGTTCATTTCAGCTCGCGGAACCTTAGGGCTCCTGTCAACATCCGTCCAGTCTATTGCACTCAACTCACTCCAGCCTCACCTGTTGCAAGGGCTTGTTAAGGTAGACCCTACGCTTCAAGTAGTAGACCGAAATACTTACAACCACACTTTGGCGTGTGAAGGCTACAGCCGACATGGGACTCATATGTTGTAAAAGCACGATCATCGCCGTATTTAGTTCCTAAAAAACGTCCTCCTCTCCCTTGGAAGGACGAGAAAAGACTACAATCAAAATGGGCGATACTAGCGATCCCCAGCAAACGCACAACCCAAGTCTAGTGCTTTTTTCGAAAGGCGTCGACTAAAAATTTATGGGAATGCCAGAGCTGGTAATAATTCTGGACGATATCCAACTTATACGAGAGAACAATGACAAGAAACAAAAAAAGGAGAAAACTGGATATAAAGACGTCTGTCTAGTCTACCATGAATGGTAGTCACTCACTATCCCAACGCACAATAAAGATTACACACTACTGACCTTCTGATTCATCACGGCTTTTTCAACTTCCGATCATGGCTGAAGCTTTCGTTATTTGACAGTTTTTACACTACATTCGGGAACGCCACTTGCCAGAAAAAATTCAGTCTCTGTTTAATGTTAAAAACTTTAGTTGTCTTTAATTGTCTCTACTACCTCTGCAGACGATGTGTCTCAGCTGTTCACAACTCTACTGACAGCAAACTTTTCTGTCAGCGAATCCTGAGCAATGATCTTTGATAACTCTCGAGTTTTACACTTCAGCCACACAATCGTACCCCGTTTCTAGAGTACTACTTCTACAAAGTCTAAAAGTCCCCTTAGTACCCAAAAAACCCACTCAGTTCACCTTTTTTCTCCTCATCTCTTGTAAGAAAACGTTCAGAAGTATCAGTCTTTCCTTATAGTTCTTTTCTATGATCTCTGCACCTGTAGGCGTGTTCGGTTTCTGTTTGCCCTTACCAGTATGATACACATAGTTTGTATGGTCTAACTGCGTATGATGGGAGTAAACGGAATGTCAACATATTGCAGTATATCTACTTTCTGCTCTCGTTCGGTGATCAGAAGGAACTCGATATCTCGATCATTCTTCACCTGATCTGGCGCTACTCGTTGGACTGGTTCAGACTGCAATAGTTACGGAACGATTCTGTTATAATCTTATCGTCTGCATTTCAATACTCACTTCGCTGGAGTAGGCATTGATGTTGAACCGAACTTGCCGTTTTCTGACAACGAGATGCTATAGGTGCTTCTCTTATTTTTAGTTCTTATGGACATTTCTAGAGCACTATGCTTCTTCGATCCTGCTCTCCCCGCCACACACTACAATCAACGGAAATGCCGTCCCGCGCTACTCTCCTTGATGGAGCATAAAGCTCACAAAGGCTTTCAGATTGCGTTGGTCCAGCTTGAGCGCACGCTATTTTCATTGGGAACCCGCGGTGCACCTGAATTTCCGTGCCACGAAAACTTCTGTACCACTTCTGCGGTGGTTTCTACCTCTTCCATGCTTTTTCTACTTTCAAGTTTCTCGTGCTCACCTTTGCTACAGATTGTGCGATGTCAATGAGAAACTTAATCATCACCGAATCTGACACTTGTAATATGCGGGTCAACAGCTTCCGTTCTGAATGACCGTGGAATTTGTGGACCGAATTTGGGGATCTGTGGAGACACCGGGGAACAGAGTTCTTGAAAATTATGGGTTCTTAAAGAAAGGTCCCGTAAAAGAAAACAATATGAACAAGCACGGGCCAAAAGCCCAGTAGGCCATGCACATGACTTACACAAGCGCCAAACTAAAAAGGCACCGACAACACAGCAGCACGTCCCATTACACAACTCAAATTCAATCCCTGCGCCCTTGCTGGTTTCGCTTGCGCGTTGCAGCCTGTAGTATTTTGACCTAGCCGCCATCTTTTCCCTCGTTTATGCACCACACCTGCTCCCTGAGCTGTGTGATTGTCTGAAAATTCCTCTTCAAAGGAACTGCTCGGTGTGCATAAAACCACCAGTCTGTCTCTGACGCATTAAAATCCCCGAGAATAAGCACGTCTTCGGCATTAGCTTTCAGTTGCGTAAGCACTGTCAGCGTGTCATCTGCCGACGGCAAGGGACCCAGGCTCTAATAAATATGAGGCACGGCTACCCTCCCTTTTCTTCCCCCAGCGACACAAATGACCAACTGCATACTTGGTGTCGCTAGGGTTTCGCTCAACCGGTGCTCACAACACTGAGCAATCAAAATCACGTCCTCTCCTTCCAGTTGCACGTCTGTGATGTGCACTCTGTAAACGCTAAATCTGCAGGAACGGTGATGCTATACTGGTATATCCGATTTCAACCCCATCTCAGTTAACGTTATAACATAAGACGTCCCAGACTTACACCTTGTATCGCTTGTTTGATACGGACGTTAAACTTGGTACCCACCACCACCAACTTCCATCCCAGGAACATTCGTTTCTGTCTTTGCCACCGCTGTGGACTGAACCGTTCTCAGACTCCAAGTCACACAGCGGACCCCGTTTATAAAGCCCGACTTCAAAACATCTGCCACGCAGGAAATGTCTACCTCCCCGAAGTTCGTTATGCGTTTTTACTTCTGTAGCCCCATGAGTAACGGAACCAGTTTCGCAGTTTGAACCAACCACCTTCCACATCACTTCTTTCCTAATTACCCATCCTTAGCGGTGTTGTACATCTCCGGCATTCTAGTAGCCTGAACAGCCGGCATTCCCGTGTTCACCGTTGTCACTTCTGAGTTAATACTACTGCCATCAAACCTCCTTTATCAATCCGGCTGTGTCATACGGTTCAACACATGTTGCTCATTTGGGCGGACGCTGGCTCCCTCAACAGCTTCCAGGAATCGGTCTCTGTGGCGTGAGCTGTGATTGTCTGATTCCGTCCATCAGCGGACTTCTGAGGGCTCCCAGTGAGGCAATGGTCAGAGAAAATACTGAACACTTCCAAGAGGAACTACAAGGACTATCCAATAAAGTGCCAGGGGCTCTGGCTATCACTCCCAATGGAACTCAAGTTCACAGTTACCATCGACACGCATCAGTTTGTTCTCCTACTGAGAACAAATGAAACACACGAGAAGTGCACGCTCAATGTCAGTTTGCTCCCTGGGACCCATACCCTTAGGCATTGAACCCAAATTTTGAAAGAAGTTAAAGTCAGTTAATAACGTAAAAATGAGAACAGGAACAGCGAATGAAGACAAATATCGACCACCCTAAATCTGCGAGAAGGACAGTGCTTCTTTTTCATACGACGTTCTAGAAGAGAGATGGCCCAGCTCTCTTTCTTTCGAGCTCCGTTGCATTACAAGAGGGTATCGATCACTGCGAAAGCGTGTTCCAGCCGTTGATGGCTGGACATATGAAGAGGTTGGCCCCAATTTTGGAAGCTCTCCTTTCCTTCAACTTAAGATTGTAGCCCCGGAAATAAGAATCTACATACGGGCTGAACAGAGATTTCGTCTCAACTGCGGTTATTTCCTTAAGAATCTTGAGGGTGTTTGTCGGGTTTCCTTTAGCCACTCTTCTCGAGGAAGACTAGCTCATGTTTTCTTAGTCTATCTTCAGGTAAGTTACCCCACATTCTCCCTAGCAGCCCAGTAAAACCACTCTGAACTTCCCCAAGTGCCTCCGTCTCGTTTATCACATTCGGGTCCCAGACCCTCACACAGTATTACAGATGTGACCCCACAACCCTTGCGTATAAGTCCACATGCGCAGTTCCATTAGTGTGAGAATCGTGCTGCAGTTCTTAACCCCGATGACTGCTGACAGTCTTGGAAACCACAACAGAAGAACTTTACACGCTCCGGCCTCGAGTCCTGTTCAGGCGACCGTCCCTTGCATTCAGCGGTGACTGTCGCCGGAACAATCATTAATTAGAGAGCGTTGGTTGCCGGTACGGGGACCACTTCGAAGCTTTATTGGATTCCCGATTCCTGGGGACGTTGTTGGATTAGTTAGTTACTCTGCTCTTGATACTTAACGTAATCCCTCAGGACGGTGCAACACCTTCTATTTGAACAATATGTTTCTGGCCGATAGAAACTCATCGGGCATCAAAGACGATAAACTGACCAGGTGCTGGTTCTTTGGGCCTCCAAACTGGAACCCGCTTACAAATCGTCAGAATTGATCAAATCTGCTCTCGGTGGTTTTGTGTTACTTGCACATCACCGTTGAATTATACAGCTGGTTGAAATTATGTATTCTGAAATGTCCTGCGAATGTCAGACTGAGCTCTCCTTAGATGTCACAACGAGACAACATGTTCCGTTGTGTTGCAAGTTATGTGGCATATTGGTAATGTTAATCCCCAAACTGGCCGACGCCAAAGGAAGTCTGGGCTGAACCATAAGCAGTGTGGCTTGCGCTGCACCTGTTTGGTGCCATGGACACACTGCATGTTTAGTGTAAACCCAAGGAATAAGACTGGTGAGCCTGTCAATGAGATCTTCGTGTACAGCTGGCTAATGCCAGTTAACAAATTCGTTGACTATTACGAAACTTGGACCATAATCTCTTGGAAGGTAGACAGACGCAGACACCAATCTGAAGGTCAAAACTAGGAAAAAGCACTGAGAATATAAGGCTGGAAATAGTTCGCTAAAGCGGTGCACATCAGCGAAGAAGATGAGAAGAAAGGCAGAATCCAAGGTTGGAGTGAAAGACAAACAAAACGTTCACCATACAGTGGATAAAAAACTGGGCAGGAATGGTAGAGGACCTTGTACACCTAGGTTTCTGGAGAGAAAAGCGGGTGAGTAAATAAACGGCAGTGTCTTCGGTCAGTGCGATCAAGAAAAAATAGATAAAACTGATATAACCCACCTAACCCTAGCACACTTGTTGCGTCCTCGCCGACAGTATGCTAAAAGTCCACTGGTGACTCACTGATTCCAGGCGACCGGCGTATCCCAGGCCACACACACGGCAACACCATAGTAACATGATACCACGACCCTTGGCACCGACGGTTCCCTTACGTACAGCGCGCTTTAGTTTACAACAGCACAACAATTGTCTACTGAACTTTCGGACGCCTGTCCCGAACACATTACCCTCAGACCGTCAGGTTCAGGGCTGAGTCGTTCCAAGATCTGAGACTAGTGTTACAACACGAAGAGCTTGCCTGGATAGCATACCGGTTTCTCTGTTTCTGACTGCCAAGAGTTTACTTACCTGCCCTCAGCACCCGACTGTCCCTCATTCTACGGACGTAATCTGGCCAACAAAACTGATTGAGAATTAGCACGGTTACAATCCTGTCTATGCCCGTCCACTGCAACACAGCGGTGTCCACCCACCGAATACGCAAGATGCATCTCAAACACTACAGATGGATACGGCCCAGGCATCGCCCATTCCTTCGATAAGGCGCCGAAGTTTTACTGCCGTACAGCACTATGGGCAACATCACTGAGTAGAAGACCAACAGCCCGGTAGCCATTCTCGAGCTCTGTGCTTCCGGCACTTTAATCAATTCACCCGAATGGAGCACTAGTCTTTGCTAGGTAAGCTGGTGACTGGGGTCCCACAAGCAAACCCTTCGACAGATCGGTACCGTATAAGAATAAGTCCGTACAGATATCTGCAATGTACCACCGATGTAAACTTCAGGTGGACATGCGGGAATAGCATCTTCGCCCGGAGAGGGCAGGGGGAGATAAAATGCACTACCTGCGTTGACGGCCAACCCAAATTTTGACACCGCAGTCGTAAGAGGTACGGCCGGTCACTGAAGCTCGTCTCTACCATAGGCAAGTAACGCATTCCTACACGTGAACCGAAGCGTGAGCACCGTTAAAGCATGTGACCGGCCTAGGGCACCGAAACACCGGATATTCAGCAAGCGTCCGTCTGGGTGATACTCGACCTCGAAGCCGACCTCCAAGTTCAGACAGTGGTACACGGCTTATGGGTGACATTCTTGGCATAAGTTTAAGTGTCTCCGAGTACTGAGCTGTCTCTCCTCCATGGAGAATGAGAGGCTTGGTGATATATCTCGGCTAGATTCTCCTGATATCCAAGGTCACCGCATAAGTTCGGTTCTGCCATAAACGTGAGGATCTGTGGTTTGGACAAACACTGCCCGGCCAAGACCCAGTCCTGGTGCAGGTTACTTATCCTTCTCCCTCAGACAACATCTTTGGTAGTGACTCTGTTTTAATAAGCCGAGAAAGCTTTCGGAGATTACGGCCTCTGCTTTGTTTCCTCATCACTATTTACTGTAATGCGCTCAAGATATAATGATCGTGAATGTATTATTCAAATTTACTGTGTCGAGCGGGAAATGAATAGGCAAAATTCCAGCACCGACCCTGCGCTTGTTTTTCGTGCCGCTTCTTCTTAGTGTACTCAACCACGGTACAGGCAACCATAAAACTAAAGCGTTACTCGGTAGCAACTTGTATTATGAATACACCGTGCAATCCTGAAATCAAAACCTCCGAGTATATTCCGTTGTTTAGTCCCCAAGTTAAGATGAGCGAAAATTTGTTTGTCACCAAAACAGGTAGCTTTTAGCACCAACTGGAAGTGCCTTTGAACCACTCTTCAACAATTAAGTTACTTCCATCTGGCAGACTTAGTTCTCTGAGGGAGCAGTTAACCCAAGTGACAGTTACGATGTGCAGTATGGGGTCTACTGTAAACACAAGCCTAGATGAATCTTGTCTTGCATATGAGCGCTGTGTCGATTCATCAATCAGTCAGCCTCCCAGTGGTTGGTCGTCATACGGTCGTTCGACTGATACCGTCGGCCTCATAGCGAAGAGGACCTTGCATAAGCATCAGAAACATCATCGGACACCGGTTAGGCGATCGTGGTCACAACCACGTCAATGCACACATAATGTAGGCAATATCTTAGCAGACGGCCACGCTGGCCTGTCCACGCGGAACTCTTTAGGCTTTGGTCGCAAGGATGTCAACGAACTGGCATTTGGCCGGGTACTCAGCCAACCGGTTATGACAGGAGATCAAACGGAATGTTCGACCTAACGCCTGCACTTTAGATTCTGTCTGCTTTCTCATCAGCACGGTCTCGCCGTTTGATGAACGGCACGAAGTGTGAGAACACTCACCCCAGCGACAATAGTGGATACTAAGGTGTTGCAACATGTCCTGGGAAACGCGAGTTGGTTGGTGCACAAAATGCCGTCTATTTTTCATTGCATTTTATCAGCGAGGTTGACGTGACAGGCACCTGAAACATAATAACGCCAACTGGCCATAGCTATTAAGGGATACCTGAACTGAGTTGTCTGCATTCAGCTAGACAACAACTTCCCAAACTAAAGCCTTTAAGACTTACCACGAAGTAAAATTTATTGAGCTGAAGATAGCTCAACAATATTATCGGTCTGGCTCCCGACAATTTACGGTAATCTACCCGGTGAAGAGTAATCTATAACTCCAATAACGCCTGTTCAAGTGGTCAGGTTATTAAAACTATCTTTCGAGCCCAAATAGAATGTCGGAGAAGGTGAATGTAGTGAGTGGGATTCATACAATATTGTTGTCAAAATCACACCAAAAATGTTCTCTGCCCTGAATCTGCATTAACCGGATACTCAAATTATCCACCAGAATGAAGCGCTCCAAATGAGAGCTAACAAACAGCTTTCAGATGACCACCATTCAGAGGAATAAACTCATCGAAACAGTCGCGTATAGGTAAAGTTGACAGTGTACTAAAAAATACTAAGCGAAACAGTTTCGGTAGATAGGCAGTGTTGTTTATAGAAATAGAGGCCGGATGTTTCGTGCAAGCAGTCGTGTTATGAGATTCGTCTTGATTGTTCACTATGCGTAGGAAAAGGCGAAACGAAGGTGAATTTGTGTTTGAGCCTCTGCAATCAATCTAGACGCCTCAACGAATTCAACGTTCCTCATTTTATCACACATCAGACGACAAGCGCACCAGACAAACTTCACCAAATCCAACAGTGACACTCAGCCCAAGTGACACTCATAACTCACTGCTGAGGAACTCGTCGATACTGTTAACAACACTGAGACATCTGCAAAATAGTCAGACGTCAGAATAAAATGACAATTTCAGCCTGGAACAAATATTAACCATAACACACTTAACAAACGTTTGTTGAGTCTCTCCCGTTTCCCCACCATACCATGGCTACTATCGGAAAGAATCAATTTTGCTATCAACACTCAAAGGACAAAGATGAATTCTAAGCTGTTCCGCAGCACGGCTGCTGCACACAAGACGTAAGGCTGGCACCTTGGGCCTGCAAAATTCTGGTGGATTTACCATTCCAAATACAGAGTCGGCCAGATCTCTGGGCAAACAGTATATAAGTGTGCATAGTTGCAAATCACGAACGACGTTTAATCACATGGGTGACAAATGGTTGAAATTTTCCAGATTTTGACGTAACAGATCGCGGTCAGAGTGCAGTACCTACTAACGCACAATACACTTGATTCATGCTTTGAACCCCGTGTCATCTTGGAACGCTTTGCAGCCGGGTTATCAGAACTGCTTGAGCGCTTTTTGACCAATCATTGTCAAGTGGTACTTCACCAAAAGCCCGCAAACAGTTCACAATCACATCCGCCTTCAAAGATGAATGCAGAAATGGACAAAGATATCGTAAACTAGCGGAATCGCTTCACGTAATCTCCAAGGTAATAGAATGCTTACTAAGTGTCTCTTTCTGGGCTAAAATGGGGACTTCGAACGGATTGTTTGGGGGCAACATGGAGCTCGTGAAGGATGCTCACGCGTCACAACCCGGCCGATTGCTCGTAGTTTTCGAACAAAAATTGTCGAGTCAGAGCTGGCCACAAAAGTGGGGCGTCTTGACTTTTTAAAGGTAACTGACAAACATTTTCACCCCCACCTTACTTCGGAAACTCGGTATTTACGGTCTTGATTAGCGCTCACTCACGTAGTTTTAGGACTACAAAACTGGAAGTCGGTTCAACGTCATGGTGAATGGGCAGCTGTCAGGATGACCCGCTGCCAACAGCGGCGTTTCACGAGAATCCATTTTAGAAGCTGTTATTCACTTTTCTGGTTATTTGGAAAACTTGGTATATCCAAATCTGTGGTGCTACTCCACACCAACGATGCAAAGCTATGGCGAGCCCTACAATCGCCGATAAACGTCATAGCCCCACGGAAATATTTGAACAGTTCAACAAAGCTGTCCGCAGAAAATAACTTGCTGTTTGATGTCAAAACCTGCTCAGTCCTGCACGTTTGCCATCAAAATTGTGCTAACTACCACCATGGCCACGCAAAGTTACCTGTTTCGGGATGTAAGCGGACAAAGGGGCTGTTGTGGGAGTCTGTCTACAGGTTAGACAGCGGTGGCTAAAAAGATAACTAACCATAATTAATCTGGAATGAATTTGCGGCACGGTCAATCCTGAAATATCCACCACTACATTCGCATGTGTAATCTACCCGTGCCTGGGAACGAACATACAAACCTACTGTACTTCTCTTGAAGTAGGTTGAGCATTCACAGGAAGTGATAAGGGCTGGACCACCAGAAGAATTATGAGGCTTAGGAAAATCTGCTGCCCGGAAGGACTGGAAGCAATAGCTCACTGCCCAGTGAGTTGAAGGCAAAATAATAATGATCTTATTCTTATCTACAGAATGTTCCATTTGCCGGGTCGTCCACCGGCACACCTCACAATGAACAAAACAGTAAACAAAACCAAAAAACAAAACAACTTGCTGAAACTGGATAATGGAACATGTAGAATACTTTGCGGATGGAACTACTTAAAAGTTGGGAACCGTTCACACTAGGGCGTACTGCCCAACTTTGTGGCCAGGAAGAAATTGTTTGAGGGTTGTGGAACGCTACTCAGTCCGCCATCCTAGCCCAAACCCACAGATAGGTAAATGCAAATATCTGCCAGAAGGTTGATTCGATGTGCTTTAGTGCTTGTTGGTAGTTTGTTTTCAGGCAGCGAATTTCATCGGGATTTTCCATTTTGCTCCCGGCCATCCTTCAGTTAATCCACAAACCGTCAAACAAACTTTTGCTGACCAGCAATCGGACAGGAACGCACAGACGAAGGTTTTTCTCCTACTTATAATAGCCTATGAAACTAAAACCTTCTTTGAATTGGAAGGGCTGATTCTTGACGTTGTCAGTAGTGTTGGTTTGACGAAAGGTGTGAAAGCAACGTGCCAATTTCCAGAAGCCGAACCGTTCTGGGCAGACCCCCTCATCACTGGACCTAGCAATCAATAGTGTGAACTACCTGGCGAAGTGATTGATCATTACACCCTGACTATGACATATTGACCATTATTTCCTTACCCTCGGTTCTATCCGCCACTGAGTTAAGCAATTAACGGGAGTGTCCATCAACTGAAGGTTCAACGCAGATGACCCTAACGGCCTGGTCCGTTATCTCTGTCCGGTGTCTCTTGGGTGTAGTTGTATGGACCGAAATCATCATGAACCTTAGAACGTGACTCAAATGCGGACGATATGAACGTACCACTCGAACTCTGCACCTTCTCTTTCTTTTCATCTGTTCCGCGTAGAATACCTCCTATCTACGGGGAAAGTTTTTTTTCGCGATGCAAACCGACAAGAATACACTGAGAACCAGAATACTTTTTGTACTTTCAAAAACGTGTGTAGGCGAGAAACTAACGAGCACACCGAGACAACACAAGATAAAGTCAATTCGAGGGCCCACACGAACGAAAATTTCTTACACAATTTCTTACACGATCGAGAAAAAATAACAATTTAGTTCTTTCCTTGAAGCGATCCAGTGAGAAGGATTCTTCAGGTACACAAGCATTTGCTCACTCACTAACTATCTGCATCAACCACCTTTCGGACGGCAGTTTCAGCAGCTTTCTTTTCCATGATGAAAGTTTGAAAATTCGAAATTCTAATGATCCCGGCAGACAGCAGATAAGCCTTGGTCGGAGTATGCTCATGTCAGACGATTAAAGCCTCCGTCCAGACCACAATTAGTATCCACGCGTCACCTTGTGGGGACAGTGAAAATACTTTTGCAACTGATAGTGCGTCGAGGGAAGTAGTCATCACGCTATCCGATCTGAAGAGAGATCTAGGCTTCCGAATATCGTCTGACTTACCTGCCACTTAACACCACGAAATGACAGAAAAACGGGTTGTGCTTTGGTTGATTAGGCTCACATTCATCTACAATTTAAGGGGCCTCCTAAGCACGCTAATTGACTTATGCCCACCGCCGTAGCTTGTGTTTAGTATGTGCCTACTAAAGTTGACAAAGGTTTAAAAAGTATCGGGTATTAGTCTATAATTGAACTTCCTGACCTCTGTCCATATGAATTCGGGCGGTTACAAAGATCTTTCGAGCCCAGATCTCGTTGGATAATGCTTCGTGTTAGTCGGTGACATCGATCGATGAAGACATGCAAGAAAGCTGAATATACATCGTCTCTGGACCCTTCGCGGACAACGTTTCTTCTGTTGTAGTGTTCCTACCCGCCATAACAGGGTCTCTCCTACTGTCGTTAGCCGTAATTTTGAGGACGGTTTTGAAGCGCTCTTAGATTCACGACCACGTGGAATGCAGCTAGACTCGTAAGTTTACTTCGTACTTGGTGCTTGCTCTGTTTTTGAAAGCGGTGTGAAGCCCTGATGTTAGTGGTCCCTTTCGTGACAGAAGACAACTTCTTGATACCAAGTACAACAAATCGACGGTATCCGAGTCCCTTGGGCCTCTAGCCCTGATCCCTCATGGTAATAGCGGATATCGCTGAAATCACTTGATCTTGTGAAGGCGGGTAGTTCGAACACTCCGTCCAAATGGGGGTTTTTGTCTTCCTTAACTCGATTTGAGTTGGCTGTAAGTTCGCATTCTAACTTCATTCGTCTTATTTATCCATTGGAATATTCTATTACATCACGGTAGAAAGTTCAACCAGCGGACCGTGCTTGAAGATGGTTGGTGTTAGGGCCGTATCCCATAATGCTTCTTCTGCGGCTCTGGGATTCACATAGCGTACTCACTTAAACCTGAGTGTGCGTACAAATTGCCGGCCTCAATTTTGATAGACTGCAGCTAATTAGCTCGTGTCAACCACTAATCTTCTTGACAATCCGATATGAGCGCGGCTGCCACCAAATCCGCTAACGGTGTTTCGACGAAGGCAGCCCTTCTTACCCAGTCATGTGGTCTGAGGCAGTTAATCATTTGCTGTTCAATCTGTCAAGACAATGGAAGCTGCATAGTTAAGGCTTCTACAACCGACACCTGTGAAACACAAGTGCGAGTAACTGGTACGAACAAGGGTGGATGAGTAAGGCGGGTAGAAACCCCTACCGACTGATCCACAAACTGCGAACGACAATAACCCATGCATACCTTGGCGGAGTAGACTCCGAATAGATAGTGGAGTTCGTCACTAGGCGCTTGCGAATTTACACAATAAACTGGTCGGCATTTATACAGTCATTGGCCTTGTGACCGCATGAGTGGGCAAAGAAGCGCTTGAAACACATGCCAATCGATATCTAGGTAACAACCTAAGATATCTAAAGTCTGAGAGCGGAACAGTGTTTCGCGGGTCAAGTTAACTATAGCCCTAACAAAAACCGAAAACTGTCGCACACGGCACCTGCGGCCAGTGCCAAGCTTTTTGGTAGCTCCAGAGATGGTTGCTCCATCTCAGCTTTCCAGAAAGTTTTGTGGTTATCTAGGACACTCCCAAATCCACCTGTGGCCCCCGATGTTCCATGATGAGTCTGACCGTGGGTTTTTGTTGCAGTGTGTGCAAAACTTTCCGTCTGACCATCCTGTTCACTTCTCATGACATAATTAAAGGAACATCAGGGTACCGTCAAGTTTTGAAGGCTGCGATCGATATGGATCGTTCGAGTGCGTGACAACATGGCGGAAAGGGTACTTTTGGTCTTCTACACACCGTAATTTCCCCGGAGACAAAATCTTTGTAGACATGCCGTGCAACGGACAGCAAAGACGCAAGGTGCTGTTATATTAATAGCTGAATTCTGATCGATCTCGGAACATCAAAAGGAGCCTGTGGAAAACGATAAAGCTTCCCGGTTCCCACTTCTAAAATGAACGATCCACATGCTTGGAGCATTTGATGCATCTGCTGCTGAGGACACATCTGAAGAATTTCATCTACAACTCTTCAGATTCACTGTTCCCCCAAATTAACGGCGGCACAAACCTCAAAGCATTAACGCCACAACCACATCCTCATCATTGGCGGTAAATCAATCCATCTCGATAGTTCGCGAAAGTAAATCAGAAAATCGAATCTGACAATTGTATTTGCGCTGGTAGTACCGGAACGCCTTTGGTGGAACTAGGAGTACGAAATACAGTTTGTAAACGACTCCACAGGGTCGGTATTATGTCCGTGGAGCACATATGACTGCTTTACTTCAGTCCCAACTTCAGTACAGTTCGCACTGTATGGTTAGTGTTTTCAAATATATTTGCGCCTAAAGGGCTCATTCGTCCAATAAGCCCACCGAACCCGTGCCAGGTGTTCTTCACTAATGCATGGGTTGATTGTAGTGACCCAGTTCTAGCCTAACGCTTCTCTCCGTGATTCTGGATGTAACGATTCGCGTCTGATCGTTGAGTTACGCGTAGCCCAAAAAACAGATCCCTAAAATGAGAACAACATTAGAGCCAACAATTTCTACGGCACTACTAACGAAATGCATCAATAATTAAAAAGGCAAACCTCAATCGTTCGCGACGATAGCCTCGTCCTGCAAAATCAACAGCTTCTCAACATGACCAACAAGGCCAAAAGTGAACCGACAAGCCAGCAGACCAAGACAAGAATGGCCACTCGCGCAACGGACATTTGGTGACACATTAGTTCAATAAAACAAAATGGGGCGGGTGAGGTAGTGGGAACAAGTGTCAGGTTAGTGGGAAAAATAGGGGAAGCAAGCGATGGGAACGAATTTTCTCAGTTCGTTGATCAACAAATTTACACTGGACTTGAAACCAAACACACACCGTTATTTCGGGCTAACAGAGCCCAAATTGACAGGGTTGATTTGGAGCTTTGTTCAGTGTGGTAGTCCGACAACCACGGGGCCTCTTGAGGTAGTTTGATCAACTCTTTGTCTGGATACTATTGGCCTCTCGCTGGGTGGGGTGCCCTAATGAGCTCCGAATGCTGACTGCACGAGAGGCGGACTCACATCAGCAGGGTGAGAAACCAACGCCTCCCTAGGTAGCTTCCATATTATAGTAACGGTTGACTTCAACCTTTCTGAAAAGCTCGTCCTATCGTAATTTCATCTTGAAAATTCCATGGCAGCACGCTTTCCCCAGCCTTATAAAGACATTGAATTTACATCAGCATGAAAGAGACTTTACACGCTGGTGGTCCATTCAAAGTCCCTCCCGTCATAACTACCCTCTAACCACTGAGAATCTATATATATATATATATATATATATATATATATATATAAGATTTAGCCAGAAAATGTCAGACTCCATCATTCGTCATACTTCACATGACCATTCCACGTTCTTCTGCTTATCACGTAATTTTGCCTTCCATTCTTGATTCTACGATAAATTCTAACGCGAGACAACATTCCACAACGTCCGGAAAATCAAAATCATGTACTGTTCAGGCAGTTCGTGAAATTCCGTCGATTTGAGGAAATAACGCAGTCCAGTCCAGAAGATCGTCCATTTCTCCGGAAAAATTGGCACCCGCCTATCTTCCCTCATCTTCCCAAAAGTTTCCACATATTTTTTCGAGGCCATCCATATCAACTAATGGCGAAATTCTTTGACTATACATTTTCTCCATCCTGAAAAATCCTTTTTCTGGCATGACCTTGAACATAAGACCTACGTTAGCCTTGTGAAGTAACAAATGATGTAACAACTTAACATTTTTTATCCAATCTCGAGAACTATTGTTCCAGAAGCGAGTGAGCCATCTGCCTCTTCATAAACTAGAGTTTCCCTTTATTATTTTGTCCGTTCTTCTACTCTATTTCCATAATTGGTGTCTTGTAGAATCAACAATTATGTGTACGTTATGTAGTTCACGTTAAAATGTGTGTACTGATCACGCTTATCTGAGCGTGTTTCTCACAAATGGGTTGAGAAATATACCATTATTACTATTATTATTACGTATTTCTTCAAGCTGGTATACACGACCTGATTGGCATACTCGAGGAGCGGCCTTATATAAATCCCGTAAAGCGTTCGAAACGTTTTGTTGTCCATGTGCGGGAAAGTGCGCCTACTCATCAAAAGAGTGGCAAGTACCTTTTTTACCGCCATCTCATGTTGTTACGTGGAGGACAAGTTAGACAAAAACCGGATGCCCAGATCTTTCTTTAGATCGATTCTCATGATATCTACTGCACTAGATGCATTATGAATCATGAAGGCATTGCCAGAATCCCCACCGAGTGACATGTGAGCACATTTATCGTCACTTAGTGGGAGGCTCTGATTGTCCGACCAGCGCTTGATCGCGTCAGGATCAAATTGTAGTGCACTGGGATCAGTGGCAATCCAGATTTTCAGGTTGTCTGAGTATAAGAGGACGTTGTTGGAAATATTGTTTGAAAGGTCGTTGATGTAAATGAAGAATAACAAGGGACCTAGCACTTAACATCGGGAGACTCACTTAGAAAGGGAGGATGGGGATTAAAGGTCTGATCCAGTCTCCACTCAGAATTCTCTCATCAAGAAAAGAGGCATTTCAGCGAAGAATTTCTTCTTGAATACCGTAGGCTTCCAGTTTTCGTTTCAGGGGGCTGTGTGGGACACGGTCAAAAGCCTTGGTGAAACCAATGAAGATAGCATCAGAGATGAGGCCATTGTCATTGGCCTCCGTCAGACTATCCATGAAAATAAGCATGTTTGTTATGCATGACCGATTAGAAAGAAAGCCATGTTGGGTGGGAGAGAAAAGGTTATTTGATAAGAAGCGATTGAGTATGGCGCGCTTTAGTAGGCGCTCCATTATTTTGCACTGAGTGCTAGTAAGTCTGATTGGCCGACAGCTAGCCGGAGAGTGCCGGTCACCCACCTTAAATATGGGTGTGACCGTCGCCTCTTTTCATGCGCTAGGGAGGATACTAGTCTGCAGTGTTTGCTTAAACAGCTTATAAAGGGGTTCAGTCAGACTAACAGCTGCTTCCTTGAGTATACTTGGGTGGTTCATATCAAGGCCTCTTACACTGTATGAATTAATCTTGAGTAGAATTTCATAGTAGAATTTCACAGCTGCACTGAGTAAATAACAGCATGGGAGATGACTATAAGGTAAAACATCGGGTCACCTTCGGAAAAACTTGACAGCATGCAAAACAGACGTATCAGTCTCACCAACAACCCCACACAAATTTACAGTCAATGGAGAATACAGCGATTATTCAAATGCTTACGAAAGAGGTCAGCATGGCGCGCTCATTAAAGCCTTCTTGTTTAATATCGCTTGTAATACTGCCTGTATTTGAGTACTTCTACGGGCTGATTTCCAGCTGACTTCTAGGTATTTCTTGAGGGTGAGTTCAGTTGATCCTTTTTGTCTGGTTAATTCACATTTAAGAGGACAGCTGCTTTCTCAGCAATACGGCAGAAATTCTAATCATTACGACAAAATCATCTGGAGTCTTTTTAGACTTTGAATGGTCCTGTCAGTCTGGGTATTTGAATTATCTTCGGCGGAAATTTTGGTTTCATTTCCTCGATCGAAACATCTTAAAGTTTCAGATTTGACACGACAGTTTTCAAGCATCCACGGTTTAAGTCAACCTCCAAAATTCCGTTCATTCGATGCCTTCTAAACGTGTGCACATTTTTGATGAATGGTGCAACGTTCAAAGGGGTCAAAAAGCATGCGGAGCGGAGGATGCGTTTTATATGAAACTGTTATTCATCGTTTGACAGACATCCCTTTACCCTGTGATGAACCAAATACCTACATGTTTTGAAGTGTGGGGACTTGTTCCCATGTGTCAAAGACGTAGCTGGTGAAAATTGTGGCGTTCTTTATGTTACCTCGTAACCCAACGTAATGGATATTGAGTGACCAATCATCCGGTGAGGTGCACACCCTCTTGATTTTAACAGTTTACTTTTTCTAATGTTTCTTGCCTCCAACTGTCCGATTGGAATTAAGCCTTTGTGCGGTTTTTTGTCATTCTTGTGCGGCTGGCGCTCGCAGCGTTGTGTAGACATTTGACTTAGAATCAGATGTTTAGAGGAAGTCAGGGACGTACAACACTCTATTCTACTCTATCACCCTCTAAGGTACTGCTGAAACGGACAGCTCCGTTCCTTACAGCTGAATAGTTGGAGATGAGTAGGAAATTGCTTAAGCTGCGGCGTGGGTCGTTGGGCGCTTACGAACATCTTTACTAAGAAGTTGGTTTAATGAACTCAGATAAACGCGGTGATGTAGAAGATCTACAACTGCACATCCGGTCCTGTCAGGTGTGCAACGTTGTCCAGCTGCTGGAGGCGTCACTGGAGTTTCTTATTCCGAAAGCGGGTCTCCCCAAGACCCATACCAAGTCATTTGGTGGGCCGCTGCGTAGGCACCGCAAGGTTCCTGGAACTTCTGGGAATAACTTGGTTAATTGGTCGAAAGACAATTGCCGAAAGTGTTCGGTTTTTATTCATCTGTGTAGTGGCCGGTTGAAGGAAAACGAACAGCACAGTGTGCTCTTGCAACGCTTGAGAGAGCAAAGCCAGGCAAGAGATGCCCGCCAGTCGGCCTTACTCACCAAAATCACACCTCTCCTTCCGCTAGTGTTATATTCCGATGGATCAGTCAAGAGCGACAAAACACACAATGTTCAACGTTCGTAATCGAAGCACAATAGACTCTACCGAACACAAAAAGAGAAAAGTCATAAGGCAACGAGGAACGTGTATTAACACAACACAGATACCGAAGGAGATTCAGTTCACACCGAGTCCTTGTTTATATATATATAGGGGACCCCACGGTCCGGAAACAAACCACCAGTCAGGAGTGGCCTCATGTTCACTGACCGCTGACCTCGGGCTCTGGTTGGTCATCTTCCTCAGCCCCGTGCATAGATGCGGCCATCCCGTCTGTTCGAGGACCTGAAAGGAAGGGAGTGTAGGTGGCCAAATAAGATGGCGGCACACTACAAGCTATTACACTACTCCCTCTTGTCGAAAGCACTGGCCGCAGTGCTTCTGACAGTCCCCCTTCTGGTGGTATAATGCACTCCTCAGCTATTTCCAACTCGTCCCTATTGGTTGGCCGATCTCATCCTGCAGTATCTGGCATCAACCGATTGTATCGTATTATGCTGAACCCAGACCGGTCGTTGTCGGCTTCACTTATAGTAGAGATGAAATCGGAGACATTCTCATGCACAGTATACGGTCCCTCCCATTCGCGAAACAATTTTCTGAGAACTTTAATCTTCGACGCTTCCGCATGTAGCCAGACTTTATCACCCGGTTGCGGGGGGCTCCCATATGCCTTCTTATCATAATAATCTTTTTGTCTCCACTGAGCCGTTCGCAGGTGTTCACGCGCTAAGGTACATGCCTTCATTAGTCGGTCACGTAATTGGATGCAGTAATCCAAAGTCAACAGGTTGACTGGCGGCAACCTAGAGACAAGTTAATCAGATGGCAGCCGCATTTCCCTTCCTGTTAACAGATAATGTGGGGATTGTGCTGTAGAGGAATGGACGCTAGCCCGGTATGCAAGCAGGCACTGAAAAACGGATTCGTCTCAGGATGTGGTGTTTTCTGAATTTACGGAAGCTTCGAGAAGAGATTTTAGCGTGCGAATGACGCGTTCCACGGCACCATTGCCCTGTGGGTGATAGGCACTCGTCTTCGTTTTTCGTACGCCTAATATTCTACACAGTTCATGCATCAACGCACTTTCAAAATTTGATCTTCGATCAGGGGCGCAGCTGAGTCGGAGCATCCCAGCGCAAAATTCAATGGTCAAAGATGAATTTGGCGGTTGTTACACCATCTACTCTTGGAACTGGCACGGCTTCGCACCACTTGGTGAAATGATCTACCATCACTAGGATATATCGGTTTCCCCGTCTACTCTCCGGTAGTGGTCCAACAATATCAACTTCCACTAACTCATTCGGGTATCCCGTCAACATACTCTGTAACGGTGCACACTGCCGCCTCTTAGGGCTTTTAATTTGTGCACACAGGCTACAATTACTGCACACATTTCTGAAGTCCCTCCGTTGGTGCGGCCACCAGAAACGCTGTCTTGCAGCAGCTTCCAATTTGTTCTGGCCCGCGTGCCCCAAATTCGCATGAAGCTCTTCCAAAACCATACGAACTGCTGATTCGGGGACTAAAATCAGGGCATCGTATTCGGGGCCGTGCTGGTAGTATAAAATTCCATCAGCTATATAGACATGGCGCCACAACGACCACAAACAGCGCGCCTCCCAACTGCATCCTGCCATCTCTTCGGTGGTCGGACGTGGACCACCCTCTTTCAATCGGTTGTATATGATTCGCAAATCAGCATGGTTTCTTTGGGTGGCTGCCCATCGATTACCTTCCTCCGGTCTAACAGTAATCATCGAAGAGTAACTAGTCGGGCATGACGGGCAATCTCCGTGACTGCGATTCGGTCGTCTGGACAACGCATCAGCGTATGTGTGGCGTAATCCAGGCCTGTGTTTGCATTCAAAGTCACACTCTTGTGAAAATTCTTACTAACGGGCAACCTGTCCCTCCAGATCTTTGAAATTTCTCAACCATTGAAGAGATCAATAATCCGTTCGAACCAAGAAACGCCTCCCTAGGAGGTAATGGCGAAAGTGTTTGATAAAATGTACCAAGACCAGCATCTCCTTCCTAGTAGTACAACAATTCCTTCCACTCTTATTGAGGCTTCTGTTTCCATGGGCAGTGACGCGCTCTACATCATTATCATCCAACTGGGACAGGACAGCCCCTATGGCAGCTTCACTAGCGTCCGTGTCTAGAATAAACATTTTCGCGCCTGCCTTGTTATCCGGAAGCGCTAGAATGGGGGCAGTGCATAATGCATCTTTTAGCCGGTCAAACGACTGTTGACACTTCTCAGATCACTCAAACCAACGTCCTTTCTCAGTCAACGTCCTTAAGGGTTTAGCCATGTGAGAAAATCCGGGAACAGACCGTCGATCATAAGAAGCCAACCCGAGGAAACTGCGGACCTCGTCAGCACTCACAGGAGTTGGCCAATCTTTCACTTTACGCACATTTTCGGGATCACAGCCCACACCGGCTCTGGAGATGACGTGTCCTCGGTATTTCACTTCAGTCTGCATGAAGGAACATTTCGTAAGATTTAACGTCAATCTCGTCTCATTTAGTTAGTAGAGGACGTTGAGTGAATTACACAAATGCTCATTAGTAGATCGTTCATGGGCGATCACATCATCCAAATAGACCAGGCACTGTTTAGGGATTAGATCACGCAGCACCTGTTACAATAACCTCTGGAAGGTGGCCGGCGAATTCTTAAATCCGAATGGCATTGTTTCGAATTCATACAGATCGGAGGGCATTATGAATGCGGTTTTCATGCGATCACTAGGCTCTACTTCCACTTGCCAATACCCAGACGCCAAATACAGGGTGCTAAACCATTCAGCTCCCGAAACAGCATCAACAGTTTCATCGATCCGTGGTGGTGGAAACGAATCTTTTTTGTCACCGCATTTAACTGACGGTAGTCAACACATAATCTTAAATAACCATTCTTTTTCTTACCTAACACTACCGGAGAAGCCCATCGGGATGTTGATGGTCGGACGACACCCCTTGCCAAAATCTCCGCCAACAGTTTTTGCGCCTACTCCTGGAAATGGACTGGTGAGCGACGAGCCGTTTGCCGAATCGGGCGTGCCTCACCTGTATCAATACTATGTCGCACCACGTGGGTGCGCCCAGGCGGTAGTCCTTCCCACCAGAATGTCGCTCGGTGCTTCTCTATTACTTTCCGTACTTTACGTGTTATGTGTGCTGGAGGGTGGGAAATAATACCCTTGATGAATTTTTGCCACTCGGATTCGAGGTGCACCTTTTCAATGGCTGGGTGCTGTTTTTCGGAGCCCCCACAAGACCCGACAATATTTTGTACGCAGGTTCTAAAGGAAAACGCTCACCAGACATGCGTACCGTACGATCAGACGGTGGCGACTAAATAATCACTTCCCAAAATAACGTGAAATGGTAATTTAGGTGCAACTAGGAATCTCAGCGTGCAAGTCCACTTCCCTACCCGCACAGTTCCGCAAACACAAGCCAGAATATGTAATGGATGTCCATTACCAGCTAGAACCTGGCTGATAGGCCCTGCCACAACATCAAGCTGGCAGGTAGTATATGTATCTCTATCAATCAGGCTGCATATAAACCCGGAATCCAGCAAGCAATCAAAGTAACGACCACCAATTTGTGCTTTCAAAACAGGATACAATTTAGTATCCCTATTCGCATATTTAGAAACAAGAGGGATATGCGACTGACACACCGGAGACTTACCAAGATGCGTACGCTTCCGAGCGGATAATGGGCACCAACGTGCCACGTGTCCATGCCGGCCACAAGTGAAGCATCTCCGCCAGTCGGATCGCCCGTTCATCGGAACTTCCGCTCTTAGCTGGTCTTGTGCACAATCTTCGCCTCTTGCGTAAGCGCTTCCGCGGGAAAACCGACCCTGCCCTCGATCAGCAAGAGGGCCCTGAGTCGCACAATTGATCTGTTCATCAGCAGGCTCTACACGTCCCGCCTGATCCAACAATTCAGCCAGCTTTTCAACCTTGGTCAGGTTTTCAGGAGAGCGGAGGAAGAATTCACGCTGACACTGCGGCTGACGGATCCCTTCCAAAAATCTTTCTAAAATACGTTTTCCCCCCTGCTCCTGGGTCTCCCATGCAAACGCCAGTCGAGCTAGTCTCCACAACTGCTGCCTATCATCCATTAAGCTTTCCGTATCGCGTTAGCGTCTTTCATGCAACTCCCTGCGATATTCAAATGTAGGGCGGAGACCTGCGATCGTTCGTCGTAAAAAGTTAAATAGGTTCTCAAGGTTCTCTGGGGGTATCGGAATCAACAAGTTTTCCGTATGCTTCACGGGAAATCAAGGTCAACACGGCGTCCACCTGCCTGTCTGGGGGGAAGTGTTTCACGTAGCGACGCACCTGAGCTTCCCAGAATTGGAAGTGTTCCCCAATAATGTATTTCTCCAGCGCCGGAAGTCTACGCTCCTCTCGTACGTACCGTGCCTGCTCCGTGTCTAAAATACACACCTCCTCAACCTCCTGAAGGAGTTTCGGCATTTCTTCGGTATCTGATGAACTGAGCATTATTCAGGAATTCGTGTCCCACCGTGGGTGCCAAAAATGTAATATTCCGATGGGTCAGTCAAGAGCGACAAAACACACAATGTTCAACGTTCGTAATCGAAGCACAATAGACTCTACCGAACACAAAAAGAGAAAAGTCATAAGGCAACGAGGAACGTGTATTAACACAACACAGATACCGAAGGAGATTCAGTTCACACCGAGTCCTTGTTTATATATATATAGGGGACCCCACGGTCCGGAAACAAACCACCAGTCAGGAGTGGCCTCATGTTCACTGACCGCTGACCTCGGGCTCTGGTTGGTCATCTTCCTCAGCCCCGTGCATAGATGCGGCCATCCCGTCTGTTCGAGGACCTGAAAGGAAGGGAGTGTAGGTGGCCAAATAAGATGGCGGCACACTACAAGCTATTACGGTAGACCAACTAAAATATAGCGCTTTATATACTGACACTTATCTGTGCACGATCTTATTAGCCCGTTGAAAAGCCTCGTGCGTATGGCGTTGAAAACTGTGAAAGCTGGTCTCCATATGGAGATAACCGTCGGCTTGACAACGCCTCAGTACCTGCAAGGTGTCTTATTTCACATGGTTAAGAAACTGTAGTTAGCCTTGATGCCACCTGTGTGCCCTCAAAAAATCTGGTCTCCACTCAACACCACATCCTTGTGGTAGCCTATGATATCCCGAAGACATCGGCGGTTTTTCTCCTCGGCATTTCTATGCAGTCCATTCTGACCTAGAAATGCGGCTCAGTCAATTTACCAACTTGTCAACAACGCTGGAAGGCGCTTGGACATCGTCTATCTTGATACCAGTGTCCCCCCAGTGAACAGCGTCTTAATAGAAGAGCACCGATACCACCTACGACAGATTTTCATCAAAGTGATTACGCGTTTCGACCAACCGACAGTCTATCTTTGGGATACCACATCGACCAACGGGGCATCCAACTGTTAAACACATGTCACTCTCGGCTTATTGGGTACTCCAATTGTGGCGGCAATCCGCCACTATGAAAACACGACCTGCTACCGCCGATGAGCTCTGCATTGCTGAAATTTGTTGTGTCATTTGGTTGACGAACTCCCTGGTTCTACCAATGGCAACCCCGTTTTTGCATTGCCTATGAAGCCCTTCGGTCGCGCCAAAGCGGCAATTGCGGCCTTAACTACCACGCTTTTTGGGACGTCAACACCAGTATTATTATAGTCCTTGACATGTCCGGCATAGCGGATGGTGCCAAACCCCAAGATTCTGTCGACGGGCTATGCAAAGAACTGTCGTTTGTTCCCATGCTACTGTTTCCATGTAAAGCGGTTGCAGCTTGTTCCTCTATGGGTTTTTAGGAGATGGCTGTTCGTCTTTTTCGAACGACCACGAACCACTGGAATAAACCTCCCGCAACCGTTGAAATCATCAACAGACGAGCAAATTTCAATTCCACTTCATATCACTACAGTGTAGAGGCTTCTCTGTCCAGTCTCTGGCAAAGACAACGTTGTGTTTGACGCCCTGTCACGCGTATAAACATGTGTTGGCCACCAGGTCACCGACTTAAAAACTACGAACGCTACACAAAGTGCAGGCCACGGACAGGCTCATTTCATCTGTTATTTAGACCGGTATACAGTGCAACCTCGAAAATTGGGAATGATCCCGCTTAGCTTTTTAGCCAGTTAAGCTGCATAGCCGCCCACCGGCCTATAGTACCACTTCGCTCATGCCACCATCAGGGTACCCGCTGGGATGAACGGCTACCACTGGCCTTGCTTGGAGTGCGCGCGACCGATAGGGCCGACCTGCGTTTTTTGACCGCTAAAATCTTTTATGATCATCCCTTCAGTCTTCTTGTGGATTACTCAACCCGCAGCAGGCAGTTTTCGGCACGGCGTATTCTAAATCATGTTGCTCACAGCACGCGTACGTCATCCTCATTCAGCGCACAATACCGCCGGAGGCCGCAAAAATTTGTAGTTGATGATTACCATGACTGCCTAACGACTTTCTTCCGTTGAGTGGCTCACCACGCCCATGTCAACCACTTTTCGAAGGTCCCCTCAATGTAGTGCACAGAGCAGATACAAGTTCACGCTCGACTGATCGTGGGCTAAAAGACAGACAGGAACTTTCAAAGAAGGGACACTCAAACAGCGAACACACGGAACAACGGCCACAAGTCACGCTCGTCACAACAACAGCACCACGGAACACAGGGAGAACAATAACACAGCATAGAGCGTGTATCGACCAGATGTTACCACAAGCACATGTTACATCAAAAGTGGTATACGGAATGGGAATGTTCGTGGGGAAAGTACGCATAAAAGGGGAGTTTGGGGATGTGGTCAGCGATGGATGGTCGGTTCATTCAATTGGGGCATTTCCGTATTCTTCCTCTGCACGGATCTCTGGAATAAGAACAAGAGAGGAAAGTAGGTTAAAGAAATTATAAGTGTGGCGTGTTGAGGCCACTGCACAAAGAGCCGTTTCTACACCACTAGGCATCGGAGCATTTGGGCTCGGATTAGAGCTGATTTTATTGCTTGACTAAGTATTGAAGAAGCCCTCCATGTTATTCCGAATTCCATATCCACAATGCTATTCGATTTTGAACCAGAGCGTGATGACATTCAAATGTCACCGATTTGTCATCGGCGACGACGTCGGATGAAAAACAAATTTCCGTGAAAAAGCCCGCTAGAGTTTTTGATCATTGCTGACAAGTGTATCAAAATTCTCCTAGGATTACCGCTGTTCCTCATCCAACAAGTTGATGTTTCATTGAACGTCCTTTCACGCCCGTCTTATAACTGCTCTTTACCTATACTATCTTGGGTCGCCTTTGCTTTTTATTAGCGAAAGGACGCGTCGGATCCAGCGTCCAATGAATTCAGCAGACGCTCGTCAAGGCCCTTGTGATCATTACGGATGCAACACATCGATGAAAGAAGACGCAAATTGCCATATGCGTCAGATATGGTACCAACTCAAAGGCTTTAACCTCTGAGAACAATGATGCCAGCGGCTGGTGTCCGATGATATCGTGTATGAGCTGTAGAATCTCTGAAGGCCAAGGCAACGCTGCACTCTCGGAAAGCCGCGTACACTTCAGTAAAAGCGGAGAAAAGTAGAAAATCTGTATCTAACTTCGGCGTACTCGCCATATATAGATTTTTCTCCAACCCCTTCATATAAATTGCAATAAGTGAGTCCCGACGGACCCCATCTGGAGGCAGCTCACGCCCACAGTTCCTGCCCTTAGAGATGCTGCAGTCTTCGAGATGGCCGTGATCATCTGAGCTACACAAACAAAGCGGGTCGCGCCGAGGTTGAAAGTAACTTATCTCAGGAGCAGCAAGGTCTTATGCTGTTCCAAGTTGTCCAGATGAACTCTCTGGATGAGCACCGATATCGTATCTTTTCTGGTATCACAAGCCTTACACTAACGAACTGGGTAGGCACCAGTTTCTATGATGACTTTGTCTAGTGGACTCAACTTCAAGGCACTGCTCAAAACCGATCCTGTCCGTGCAATCCATCAAAGTCAAACAAAAAAGGGCTTATTTGTGTTCGCACTCCGTGTATAGGTCTTCACGCTTGAACCAGAAACCTCCTGATCCTTTATCCTTTTTGTGATTTGTCCTAACTCTGATTCCTTCTCAATTCCGTAAGTAACCTTCCACGGTTTACACGAATCCCCTGTCGAACCTCCCGATTCGAACAGGTTTGCCACGTATGCCCCGGTGAGCGTTTAGATTCAGACAAAGTACACTTCATTGTGTCCACCACAATAAGTGTGCAACCGACTGTCTACCCCTCCAACTATACCTCTTTAATAATAATAATGGTATATTTCTCGACGCATTTGTGAGAAACAAGCTCAGGAGAGCGTGTTTATTCCCAGAAGCTGGTCTACAAGTATTCAGTTCACACGTATGTTAGTCCGGGAACAACTGCCGACTTCTCGTTCGTTCACCAGTCTTAGTAACCTACTCTTATGGCTTGCATCCTTGGACCTATACGATCCATCTGATGACTATTGTTATTCTTCCCCACGTAAACGCAGCTTGTTGTAACTTCATGGACCACTTTGTTGACGGTATAGAGGCAGTCGATTCAACTTATTCTGTTTTTGGGATACAGCTAGTCTACGCATCCTTCAGCGTGTGAACACAAAGCAGCGAGATCAGTTACACCCAAACTTTTTGTCAGTTACATTCTGGAAGATTGGAAGGGGCGTCAACATTAAGGGTGCTGCAGGCCGTTTTTAGGGACTGTAGTCAAAGTTTCTCCCCACAAATTTTCTACACAGGAACCTGCGTCAAAGGTACAAAACGAAGGAGACAGTTTGAAACCCTTTGAACACGCTTTATGGTCCACAAACATTTTTACTCTTCATCCTCCCCGAAGCCTACCAAAAAACCTTTTACAATTCTTCATCCTAAGAACTCGGGCGAGAGAAAGCTTGGTTGGGGTCACCTCATAAACCGGAATGTTTTCTCCCCGTTCTAATAACCAATTACTTTCATATAACATTCGTCCCAATTTTTTCCAGGTAGGAACTTTCAGTTACCTATCGAAACAACAGCCGTGTGAAGCACGAAATGGTCCAACTCTCTCCACAACAAAAGTACTGGTCGTGTGCTCCATGTGAAAGTTCTACTTTCACGCACCGATAGTGCCCTCTAAACAGCAAATGACGACGTTAATAGAAGCTCGATGGAACAAACCGAATCAACCAAGCTGTCGACCACATTTCCTCCTTTAGATTTAGATAATAAGCCCCAGGGTTTTCCACACCACTTTCTCCTTTCAACTCGCAAAACATGAGGAGAAGCAACTCTCAAGTTAATGTGTTCGAACAGTGCGAATCTGTTCATGAGGCTGTCAGAAATCGGACAGTTGGTTCAAAGGACACTATCTTAGAACTGCCTTTCCAAATATCGGGCTTGCAGGCAACATCAGCGAACAAAAAACCACTGTCTCTGGATACTCGGTTAGTTGAAGAGGCTCCGTGCGAATAAAGCTAGGGACCCTACCATAATTCGCAGCCACAGTCTCTTGACAGATACAATCATTGTGGGACTATAGTCCATGAATAATTCTGACGGACTGTAGCTCCGACTAACAATGTGCGCCTGAAACACAATTCTGTGGGAGAGGTTAGCGTTCATCCTGGTGCAGCACGGCTAATGATGACGTCATCCCGGTAAGCTTCTTGTCTCGGACGTCTAGTGTCTCTTCACGTTGCTCTCAATCTACTCGTAACGCTTATCAACAAACTGATTCTAAAATGCTCGTATCTGTGGTGAGGCGGGCGTCTATATAATCTGGACCCACCGGGCAACCGACTTCCACCCAAAAGTGACGGTGGTAAGGACGAGTTTCTCATTGGTAAGGTAATTAGACACAAGAAAAACACTAAAACCCAAGGGGATGGAAATTACAACAAACTTTAACCGTGAGTTCACCAGGTTTACAGGGCCCGAGACCGAAGACTCATGTGGAGATGAAGTCTGTCTGTCTCATACAAGTGTTTAGGACCATTTTTGAGATTTCCGTCCTTGACATAATTGGTGCTGAAAGGAGTCCCCACTTTTCTGTCATCTCAATCAACTCAACCGCACCAAACGTCTTTCTTCACATCTCAGGTAATAATACCGTTTTGCACACTGTCATTCAATTCTGACTCTAGCAAAAATCGTAGCGCCAAAATTGAATACTTTTCTTCTATGCTTCTTCTTCGGTGACTTATAATTCCTGTCGTTTCTCGATGCACCGAAAATCCTTACTCGTTCAACAGCCATATATTTGATTGAGCTAAACTCCGTTTTATTGTCACGCATTACTGAGCCCATCTGTTCAGTTACTGCCATATTTGATCCACATCATAAAAGTGTCTTCTCAATAAATATGTCAGAGACAGATTGTCTCCTCTGCTACTGGATATTCAGAAAGGCATTTATTGGATCTCGTTAATAAATGTGGAATTGAATCGCTAACGAACAAGTGAATGGCGCTCGATTTTCCCAATATTTGTTCTGGATACGGTACTCCCCAAGGGGGACAGTTAACAACGTTCTCCTGTCATGGAATTCCGACATCCTTTGAGAAGGACGACGGTCGACATTGTGGAAACTGCCACCGATCCTGATACTTATGGCGTTATTCGAGGTTAATCTAGCTTCTCTGGAACAACAGTCTAGCACTAGGTGATCATTCGCTTCTCTGCCAACCAAGGCTGCGGTAATGTTCCATGAACCATTTCTTCCTTTGAACCGGAATCAGTCGATCACTCATACACATGGTGACGATCCTATTTCCATTCACCTAAAATCTCTGGAGTCCACCACCGATTCGTTTACTTAGGACGCCCTGGATGTTTCTAAGAACCTGCGTGATAACAAAGTCCAACTTGAACCGAATGCTGTATGTTAGGGGCTCCTAGGGCTAAGCAAGGAGTCGGCACACTGTTAGCGATAAGACGGTGGTGGCCTCACCGGAAAAGAGGGAAAGCCTGTCTTAATCCACGGTCGTCTTGCTTGCTTGGCTTGATTGCGCTCCGGTAAATGTCTGTAATGAGGTTCCTGATGACCCGTTGGAAGAAGAGCCGACCATAAGGGCAGAGGAGCTAGACTTGAGGCGCAGGCTATTGAAGCTCCACTAGAACCTCCGTAGGTTCATGCAATCCGAGCACGTCCTGAGAGCCGGGAACAGGTGTGATGCCATGTGGGGAATAATAGCAGCCCCTTTGTTCAACGGCGGACTTCTAGAATAGACCTCCTTATTCCTAACCCTTCTGAGTCGTTAGAACGGGCTCTGAAACCGTTGCTTTCTGGGGTCATTTCTCCGGAAGTTGGGGTGGACAGCTTCGATAGACCTCCGGAGAGTCATTTCAGTTTTATCAGAAATTTTGAAAGTAACATGGCAGATAAATTGTTTGGTGAGGAATCAAAGCTAACAGTTTTTGTTGCTTTGTTGTCGTGATGGAGTGAAGGTGGCAATCAAGCACTACGCACCCTCGCCAAAAGGGGTGGGGTTCACAGAGGCTTCAAGAAGTTTGCACCAACAATTTGGCCACCTAAATTGTACTATGCAATCGGTAGATAAGGAGTTTTTAATGGGTCCCAAACTAGTCGTCTGCGATGTCGGTGGATTGCGTGAATTATCCAATCAGATGAATGGATGCTAGGCGTTCTTGATGTGGCTAGACTATGGTAGGGATCTAAGCTGTCCAAACAACCTCATAAAAACAGGTGAACACTTGCATCACCACTTACAAGGGAGATGGACGGAAGTTACTAAGAACATAACTGGGTGCGGAGGGGGACATATTGGTAGCGACCTATTGAACTTTGTATAGAAAAGGGTGGCGATCAGCGCCAGTCAGCATGGCTAGTTAGAAGCTCGATCAGAACGTGTTGTGGACTCTCTGTAGTCAGGTGTTTGAGGTTCAACGTAGGCATGGGTGTACCTTGTGAGAGGGTAAGCCTGAAGTACCCGGTTTTCAGGGGCAGCCACAACATGTCTGATTGTGTTTTTCCATAAGCCAATTTTTGGGACAACGCAGAGCTATGCTCAGGAACAGCGGACTCTTTCTGTTTGCCTGAAAGCGAGCCATGTTACGAGGTTTTGTACGGGACAGGTACGATACTGAATCTCCGGTTCCGGTTGACCTCATCATGCATTGGTTCGTAAGAGTAAGACGAAACCAAGCCAAGGCAAGAAAGTAAGGTCATCTTTATGCGGTGCTACTTCTTATCTGAACAGTGTATAGTTAGGTTTTGTTCTGATGTTGTTGGTTGACTTGGAGCGTCCGAAGCAACGTGTGCCTTTTTAATTAACGGATGTGACATTACGGTCGATGGACCTCCTGCTCGATGAGTTAACTGCAATGGCGATCGGTTTGCGGAGACCAGCTTGTCACATGATATTTCGTACTCTAAAGGAACTTGTGCAAAACCGTGCAACAAAGTGTCGTTTGAATTGCAATTCTTAATCCAGGGTCATTTCATCAAGGCTAATTCAGGTAATACGTTACCAGTTGCCGGTTACGCTAGCTAAAGTTGCTCACCAATCCGAGATAACCGAGCACACATGAGAGAGCTTTGGTTTAGATTTTGCCTGGGAGACGTCACAGGGATTGTGATAGGATGCGACGCCCTGGAGCGTAGTGGACACTGGAACAGAGACTGGGCATTGGCAACGGGGCCTATTTAATGGGGGTTATCTTTGTGGAGTCTCCGTGGTCTTTGTCATACCAAACCCGACATAAGCACTATGTAAATTTTACTGGAACCGGTCAAATCTCCTTGGACTACCTATTCTGAAGGGTGTATCAATTGTGTCGTGATGATGGTAGCAATTCAGATTACGAATAGCTCTCTGCGGAGCACACACAAGCAGTGGATACGACTTAAAGTAGCGTGGTACCTGAGACCAGTCAATATGAGATAGGTCTGCTGCATAGAAAAGATGGTAAGGTATTGCATAATAAGGAGGAGGGGCCTGGTAAACGCTTCACTAAACTAAAGAGGATATTTGTATGAGACCTGCAGTCAAGCGCTGGCTATTTCACCGTGAAACTGGAACACGTCGAAGAGAGCTGCATAACTAAACGTCCCACAAGCACAGCACGGAGACGATACTCGCCAAACCATCCCATGTTTAACCCGAATAAGCACAGTAGGGTACGGATAGTGTATACTTTTGCCGATGAACGCCGTGGTATGTCCCTCAACAAAACTTCTTTTGAGGGACCGGACCTGAATGACAGTTTGTTGGGAAAAATTGCGCATTTTCTTGAATACCCGCTGGCAGTCTCCAATGAAAGAGAAGGTGTGTTCCTACAAGCGGGAGTATTCTGTCTCGACTGAGAAGCACCACGTTTTTTCTGGTGGGGCACGGGACGAAGTTATCGCCAGTTTTTGCTGGCTCCGCGCCACAAAAAATGGTTGTGGCTAGACAGAAGAAAGTTACAGTGAAGACCGCAACCGTGATGAAGGAAAGCTTCCACATGGATGACTGTCTACTGTCATTTGAGTCAATATCCGAGGTTAATAATGTGGTAGACGTACTTCGGGCGGTGTTGCAGCCATGTTGGTCTAGACTCGCTCGATGAGCTTCTAAGTGTGTTGAGGATTTTGAGCTTTTACCTGAAGAAGAAAGCTTGCTGGCACTCGAAATTTTGAACTTAGTTGCTGTGAAAGCCAGCGAGCTCATGAGTAACGTGGCGTACAGCAGACGAATGCTTCTGGTGGACTATCGAAAGGTAGTTATTCTAAATAACAACATTCGATGCAGCCTTGTGAGTGTTTAAACTAAAATGACCCCAAAGGAGCCAGTTACGGTGCCAAAGTTGCAGCCCACAGCAGCTGTTCTGTCGTCCAAGCTGTCACGTTTCTTGACTTTCGAGTTCAAAACCACGATAATTAATGTTGTACTGCGAACAGATTTTACAATAGTGTTGCAGCGCTTTCTGGGAACCTTGCAGCATCTCTTAACCGTTTTTGCCAGTCGTGTAACACTCATCCATAATCTTACTTTCGCCTACCAATGGAGGCATGGACCCTCGGAATTGAATCTGGCTGATGTGGTGTCTAGGAGCATGTCGAAAGCTTTGGGTGGAGAGATGAAACTCTGGTTGAGGGGGTCTGAGCTTTATGCTGTGGCCAGAACAGCAATGACCGAAGATCCCAACTCCCTCACGCTGGTTAAAATAGAACCCTGGGGTTGGATACCACCGAATCTAGCTTCCATTTCAAGTTGGATCACTTGGTGCACAGTTACCTCGGTTGGAGGAAGTTACCGCGGGCCGTCGGTTGGTTATCACCTTGGTAGCTTTGTGATGATGTCCGCCATACGAATTGGGCCGACCAGCGTACGACGCATTTATACTTCCCAACTAAGCTAATGTCGTCACAA
Organism: Paragonimus westermani; assembly: GCA_008508345.1. Classification (NCBI taxonomy): domain Eukaryota; kingdom Metazoa; phylum Platyhelminthes; class Trematoda; order Plagiorchiida; family Troglotrematidae; genus Paragonimus; species Paragonimus westermani. The sequence continues at coordinate 174,660 of QNGE01000339.1, read as the reverse complement.
ACTAATAAGTTTTGTAGGGAACTCGAGTTTTACAAGGATCTCGAGGCTCTGGGTGCGCCCACCGTAAGCACTCATAAGATTGGGGGCAGCTCTGATATACGGAATCTCGCAGTAGGGTCTGACTGTAGAATGGAAACAGGACGAACCTGATGATCAGTCCTTGTTGTCACGAGCCCTCAGATACGCCACTACTACGAATCTGAAAAGGACATATGTGCCTCGCATGTGCCTTCCGGCACTAGAAGAAAGTTTTTGATCTTGAATGGTATAGCTGCCGCTAGGCGAGCGCTAGATGAGCATTATCGGTGTAAGAAAGTTGACGCCAAACACTACGAACCAAAAATAGCACCGACCACATTGATGAGAACGTCGGCGGAGAGCTGTGCATTCAGACAATGTTGGATAGGTTAATGTATCCGTTCAGGGTACGCACAGAAAGAAGAGTTATTAAATGGTATGGCTGCATATTTGCCCGTTTGCAGACTCGCGCCATCCACATGATAGTGGATGATTACGGGTCTGCGAAACTCCTCCTCATCACCTTCATACTCTTTTATGAGGGCGAGGCACACTGATGGCCACCTACAGTGACAGTGGTTCCAAAGGTTTTACAGCTGACTCAGAACCTCTTATTATCCCTCGGACAGAGTAAGCTGGGTAAAATGTGTATCTAGAGACATCCGATTAATTGCCATTGACATCAACTGTAATCCAGATTTTCGCGAAAGAAAAAATTTGAGTTTGTGTGGTGAACTGTCCGGTTTATCGAAGTTTATCCGACCCAGACATAACGTATACATTCACATGTCGGTCACTCACTCGTTTGTTTCTGCAAAAAGAGAGGAAAGAACATTCTAGGGGAAAATTGGGAAACGAGACTCAAAGTTGGGGACGGAACTATGGACGGCAATGTTCTTGGACTCGGTTTGTTCTGCCGTGTTGTCCTGACGGCCCCAATTTGTGGCTCCCAGCTTCCGTCACTTGCTGAGCTGGCATCAGACAGCCTACGCGGAGAATGACCACCACCCTTGGTGTCACAACTTTTTACCACTGTACTCTCGTCCGATTCCGACTTTTGGGAATGGTCGGAAGTTTTAATCGTAAAACATTTGACTCATTTATTTACCTGAGGCGAAACTTCGGAGAAGGAAACGTATTTGTTCTTGCGATACCAATGATAAGGATGTCTATTGAAGAAGACCAAAGAAGTGCTTTACATTTCGCGAGAAGTGACCCCAACAGGATTACTGGCTTTCAAATCATTGGGAGGGAGACTTTTGCGCGTGACCAACTAGTAGATGTTGGAGCGGGTATCACGGTAAACGGTGTTCGAGCGAACCCCTTGTTCTAAGTAAGCCTGCCTGTGCTTTAACGAAACTGACTTACCCTAGCCTACAATAGAGAGTGGTTTGAAAGATTGACAGATTTTGCATAGTACATGCGCTTCATAACGCTGATCGAATCGTGTAAAACGGCTTGAAAAATAGACTGGTTTTTGAGCGCGTTCACTGCGTGACTGCCAAGTTAATCTATTAACCTGAGGTAAGCGGTTCATGGATCAAAAATTGCAATCCTTCAACTTTACCAGCTTGAATTCTGACGACCCCGCGGTGACTTGTATTTCACACCCGTCCTCTACAGTATAGGAATAGTCGAACAATTTTTTATCTTGGTGGTTGATAGTGACAAACTGTTCCGTCACAAGAGGCACTACTTGACAAATCCCCAGACTTACAGTGGATGGGATTTCTATTCACAGTCACTAGTCACTGAACCGACTCTGTCGATGCATTCGTAAGTCCACTTTTTATGATTCGCCTGGAAACGACGCTAGATTCCCGTCTATTCGGTACCTTATTAGACCCGTAATCTTACTCTGTACCTGACGATGAATTCCACGTTCGAAAACGCTGTAACGCGACGCATTCGGTAATTGTCTTTCAGACTAATGGATGTGTGTCAGATGTTGAAAGGGACGGGATGGCTACAGCAGATCGGTTGAGGTTCTCAGTCTTGAACCTGTTCATTAGTCATGGACGATCCACATAAACGCGCGTATTGAAGGGATTAACTAGGGAGTGTCAAATAGGAATCAAACGGTACGACGTCATAACAGTTAGCTGGACGTGACGTATGTCGTCGGTGGATGAATCAGGTTTCGGTCACCCGGGTAACCGTACGTTTCGTGATGATACAAAATATGGAAGACTGTGAAGGATGGTTGATTGGTGGTGAGAGATTAGTTTGAAAAATTAGGTGGATAACTAACTACTCCTAATATTCAGGCAATAGCCTGCTCCCTAAGAGCACCATGAGTGACCATGCTAGTGTCAAGCACATAACACATCCCGCCGACGACAGCGGAGAAGAATTTTAAGTTGACAGATTTTGTGAACCATACCACAACTTGAGGCGCCCGAATACTCGTTACTGATGATTTCACTGCCTCGGAGATCGACTGGATCGCAGAATTCACCCATGGATAAGCTGCCAAAGGATCGTCAAGCTGAGACGTTGATTCAACACGTAAATCTGCATACAAGGTACATGATTGAGCAGACACAAGGCGTGTTGGATATAATCATCAATAAGTGTCTCAACGATGTGACTAGCATGGAAATGGGTGTGCACTTATCCGGAAGCAACCCCAGTCTCCTTGCCGTGCTATGTGCACAAGTTTTACGACATTTTGGTCCACACTGTACACGGAACTGTCAGAATCCTTGCCTGCAGTGTGCCTGCTGCATGCAATTGCGTTTGTTTTTGTTGGCCAGTATGCACCAATTGCCACACACATTTCCGGTTCGTTCGCGCGCTTGACAGCGTGAGTCTGTACCTCAATAACTCCTTCCGCGCATCGATATCACCTGAGGCTGTTCAAGGCCTACTGTAATTATTGTAAAATGTATGTTGGGCCTCCCTCTCACCCATTTGTATTATTAATTTGCGTCTGGCATTTGTTGCGTATACCTGGTAGACGTTAACTTAGTGCACGTTTGAACTGAAGGCGTCTTCCCTAAGTAACAAGGATCATGCGCTCTTGTGACCATTACCCGTCGACAGTTAACCCAAGTCCCAAGATAAGTGGTTAGGCTGCGCTGCAGACTAAGCTAAACTGATCAAAAAACAGGTGGTCCAATGCACCAGGGGTCAGAGGCACAGGTGGCTGATGTAGAACTCTCGTGGAACTCGATCATCGGTAACCTCCTCAAGCTGGTTGATGGGTGTACACCGATGAGCAGATTACAACGACGAGGGACATATCCGTGGATGAGAAGGCGAACAAATAAAGTCCGGACCAAAAACTGAGCCTAGTGAAAAAAATTCCAACTTACTGGTGGACACTACCGTTACTTGGTGTACAGGATAGATTAAGGTTCAGTCATTTGCGCTGGGAAAGAGTGTGCACTGGATTACAGGGTGTAGAAAGATAAACCCCAGCATACACTGTAAGCGCGCTCAGTCCAAAGCGCTCTTACGACCCTCGGTGGGCTGCGAATATTATCAGGAACAAGCAGAGAGTTGAGATTCTTCTCTGGTTTCCTAAAGCAGTGCGCAGCACTGACAGTAGAAACAGCCCCGCAACTACCTGCTAATACAGGCTTGAATGAAATGCCAGATATGATTGTTATCGCAAAGGCTGTAAGTGTTGCTGGTCAAGTTGAATGTCCACAATGCGGTGGGGACAGATTGTATTCAGCCGGTAGTACTGGAGTCGTTGGCTAACGTTTTGGCGAGTCCTCTATTTAAGTTGTTTTGTACGTCTTTGGAATGAGCCGAATTATCGCAGTATTTGGAGGTAGTTGCGATAATTTCCATACATAAGGGAGGCAGCAATGAGAAGCCTGCCGATCACCTACCTGTTGGCTTCATGCCTATCTTATTTCAACTAGTGAACAGGATGCTGAGGGACAAGATTGCCGACCGCGTCCACAAGCACGGGCCCCTGGAAGTCAAGCGGCGTGGGTTCTTGAGCAAGCGATCTTGTCTAACAAACCCGCCGCCGCTTCCCAGTGAACTAGTCAACAGTTTGGATAGGAAAAAAGGTATAAGTTCCCCATCTGAACTTCAAAAGGTTTTTGATTTCATTAACGCTTGGAATGTTCAACCTTCTGCGAGGTATTGTGAACTTGAAAGGACTTGCCTCCAGGATCGAAAGCTCTACGTGCAAGTGGAAGGTGTAGAGTCAAGTTCATTAACTGTAGTAGGTGGGATTCTGCAAGGGTCTGTTCTGTGGCCTCTAATGTTCTCGAGTTATATAAACGATCTAGCGCTTTGTTCATCTTGAATGTGCTATACGGTTCCAGACGACTGTAAGTTAGTTGGATGCCGAACCGCGTTGATCATGCAAGAAGATCCGGACGCAGTCTACTAATGGACAAGAATGTGAAAGCTACCAATCAACGTGGGCAACTACAAACAACTGTTAACTGCGGAATTCGAGGCTTCTCTCAACACATAGCGGGACCGGAGATGTTAGTATCAGTACAGCGAACCTCGAAGGTGAAAAGTATGGGGATGCGGATGGGAGTGAAATCCAGGCCTCCTATCCAAATCAAAGCGGCCGCCCAGAAGACCAACACGGCACAGTTTCTGCTTAGGATTTTTGTGACCTCTCGGCACCCAGAGCTCATGGTACCCTCTTTTAAGGTCTTATCTTGAATAATGCCTGTAAACCTAAAGTACTTATCATGTTGGGGGTGCAAAAGTGCTAGGAAGAGTATGCTACTGAATTACAAAATTTGTGGAAACAATGGTATGGTCTGTTTTCCACAGACAGAAGGCACCAGTGTGGGGACTTGATTGAAGTCCTCAAGGGTTTAATTCATACAGGTCAACAGGTTTTCCTTATAATGGCAACCGAGCACTCCGAAGGCATGGTTGGAAACTCATGAAACCATGTGCCGGCAGAAACAGTTTGGCTAAACTTTCCTTTTGTAGAATAGTGAACGACTGGAATAGGCTCTCAGAAGAAGTGGTATTCGCCACGGCGATGAACGATTTAAAACACAACCTCAGTTACGACAGAAACTTGGAAGTTTGGCTGAATCTTCTGCTTTTCTCTTTGATTTTTGAGTTCTGGCCCCTCTGTTTTCCTTTCTTTTCCTTCTTCTATATACCCAGCAGTACTTTGCAAAATGTTTTGTCCACCTTTCTTTTATATTCACGGATCTCGCTGGGTGACCAAACACCCGAAGTATGGAAGAGACAAGGTAGCACCAACAGCGATAGTGACCCAACGTTAGGCTGCGCTTCTTCTGACCGTAATCATGCGGTCTCCGAAAATGATTTCCCTATAAAATGAAGTGAAGCTTCGACTTCCCCAACTTTTACGAAAACAGTGTGATCTACGAAGCCCGCAAGTGGGAGAAACCGGGCACTTCTTGGCAATCACCATAAGTCTTGTTATCTGAGCCTAGCCGAAATTGCTGGAACCAAAGTTGACCTTGAAAAAATTTCAAATAACGGTTTGGGTTAGCGTGAATGAGGTTTGGCGTGACCGTTCATTTATCATACAATTATTTCAGTGCTACAAAAGAGTCGTTTTATGAGAAAATCACTAAAGAGTTGGAGACTATCGAAAGAGAATTGGAAAGTACGGAGGAAAAGATGTTAGACATATGCGGTAATTCCCGTATTAGCTTCTTGAGTTTTATATGACGTCAGACGAAATCCGTGAAAGCTGTTGGAAAGGTTTCGGATCTGTTGACGCTAAGCTATTTGAGGAAGCGATCGAAACTGTCATGCAAACAGAAAGGCTTTCGAACTTGGATAGTTGTAACGCGGTTGATCCAGCTGGCTGTCTCAATGAACAATTGCTGAACGCAACAGATTGACGAGTGAGTGTAGTTGTAATGACACGCTGAGTTCAGTTTGTTTATTGAGTGTTAAAGTGTTAAATTTCGAATAAATATATACGCCGTACAATCGTGCGTGTGGCTTTTCTTTATAGTACCGACGAGAAATACTCTAACCTGTGAAGTCTTATAGGACCATCATAATGGTGAATAAAAATGATTCAGCGGAACAGCCGAATAGGTTGACAAGCACTATCTCTGCTAACTCAAATAAGTATAGTTTACATTGAAACCCAATTGAGCACGTCAACGTGCTGTGCGCAGAGTATATATCGCGTACTTTCCTGTATTCGTTGTGATAAGCCATCCACGTTAAGCTGTATCCCTACAGATGTCATGTGCTGTATCTGTCTACTTAGAACAGCACTCATTATCCTCAACCAACCCTAAACGGCACGTATCAGCGAACTTCCTGGCGTCGACGGTAACGTTAACGCATCACTCGATAACTGTGGCAATCTTTTCTTCCAGATGAGAAAAAATCGTGTAACCTGCGCTTTAGGAGTGTTGCTGGAAACAGTGCAGTCCAGCTTCACAGTTTGCGAGGAGTGAACCCATCACACAGCTTTTGAAGATTTCCTCTGGCCGTATACTGGAGAGTTCAAATGCATCATCCTATATTGCACGATGGTAAGAACATTGCTCTAAGAAGAATAGCAGACGCATTCCTCTTGGTCGTTGACTCGTCATTTCCGTCAAGGTGTGTGGTACTTGACCGTGCTGATTTACCACCTGTTATGCTCTGATGTTCAACCCATGCACCCCACCGACCCGGTGTATATTGGTACATGGAGGAAGTAAGCACACATAGATAACGCGTATGTCTGTGCGACGGGCAAACCTGCGTCATCCGTCATTCACGGCACACCAGTAGGCCCGTAACCATTTGCCTGTCTATTTCTTACTAGACTGGACAATATGACCTTCTTGATTTGACAAGTTATTCTCGGTCTACTTACGCTTCCGTGTTGCCGTGAGACCGCCTATGGTCTTGCAATCCAGCGATGTCCGCCTACCGTGCATTTGTCCACCTTGTTACAGTATATTATTGCTGTATAACCGTAACTATTAAATTCTTCACACAACAGATACTATTCTACTTCATGCTATGCCGAAACCCTCGAACTTTAATTCTTCCCCAAGGTAATGGTCAAGTCTTTGCACCGCGTTGATCCGATGAGCCATAATGATTAGAACTTCAGCCTTTCCAAGTAAAACCAAAAGGTCATAGCTCAGATGCTATCACGAACATCCTCTACGATATCCTCCTTGATTTTCTGGCACAAATTGAGCACTTAGACACACCTGTGTTTGCTAGTGATATTGTGGCAAAAAGTCGTCCAACTCGCCCGTTTCCGTGCCACGCGTACGCTTGTGTTTGCAAACCAGAATTCCTATTCACAATACAGCGATGATTTCCGCTCACACTTCGTGTGTACTTCTGTCTGGTTTGTGTGTATGTGTGTGTCTGACGGCTCCGTTGGCTCAGTCACGTCCGTCGGATGGGCGATGACCGTATCCTAAAGCAGTTATTGCACGAAGAAGAAAAGTCAGGTAAGCGAAATCCCGGTGATCAGAAGCGGAGATACCAGGATGTTGTGCAGGTAACATTGATTTTAGATGTTGGAAAGACTTACCGCTGAACCGAACGGCCTGGAAAAATACGGTCCGGGCGAGCGTCCAAAAGTTCAAAGAGCAGCTATTGCGCGGCTGCCAGCGAAAGCGTGTGGTACGCAAGGGAACCATCGGTGCCATAGGTTGCGGTGACTTGACTATATGTCGTTGCGATGTGTGCGGCCGCGAATGCGTAGGCCGATTGGGGTTAGTAGGTCACCAACGTACTCACAGTACCCCGTCGGCGGAGAGACAGCGAGTACCTTAGGCTCAAGTCAGGTAGGTCATATCAGCATATCCACTCCACTCCTGGTACTTGACAATTAATCCGCTCCTCTTTCCAAAAGCCGGGGGATCTGCAATCTCCTACCCATTCATTTCTTCAGCTTTTTAGTGTAATGTATGATGAATGTTCTGCCTGGCTTTTCATAGTTCAATGAGAACTTTGTTTTTCATCCTCATCTTCTCTGGGATGCACTAACCTGCACTCCCATCCTGCGATGTCCCTTGTATTACACTTCACAAATCTTTCTTAGTTTAAATCTTGTCATTGCAGCGTCTCTCTGTTCAGTTTCCGAGAGATAAGATTTTCTTTTCGTTATTATCCAATCAAGTGGCTAACCAGCATTGGCCGGTTGAACATAAGGACCCCACTGGCACACCTCCCGGTCTCATTCCATCGGGTTTACACTGAATATGTGGTGTGTGGGTGGTACCGCAAGTGGTACGGCGCAAACCACTTTTGGTGATATTTGAGCGCAGGCGTCCTTTGGCTTCGGTCACTGTGACAGGCTAATCTGAATTGGATGTCGCCAATTATGTGGTTTACGCCTTCCGTCGAGGTTTTTGCCCGCCAATCCTCGTCCGTTGATGCGATTCCTTTGCGCAATAATTCGTCCACTCACCCGTTTTGTCCGTAATCCACTCGCTGTGAGTTTTTGAATGTACCTTATCGCCGCGTTGAAATATTCCACCGAGCTTTGGAATACCCGCACCTCCGATTTGGTCAGCCATCATAATACGAATGTAAAGTCTGGTCTTCTTACTTCAGGTTGAAATCAATTAGGAGACACTTGGTGACCGGGCGCGGAAAAGCAAGTAAAAATTGACTATTACAATTATGCGCATCCCACGGACTCTTACTTTCGAGTCGTGCACTTCACCGCAAACGACAGCAAGATGTCACCTTGTGCAACTCAATCATAGACACAAACTTTTCATATGGTTTCCAACTATCGGGGGTGACCGCTCTATTGAAGATTGTCAGTCACTTTGGAACAAGCATTTTGACTCATGCCAAATATGCTTTATCGTGTAGTCAGAGATCATCTACACATAAACCTAAATTACCCAGTTGGAGATTGAGGGACGAGAGTAACAGAAACGCCCATCAGGCAGCGCTAACTGTAAACCTCTTGTGAAAAGCTCCATTCCACAGGAGCACCATAGATGCAACAGAAGTGGTTTTCTACCAACATAGTAAAATTTACAACTGTGTTCCCCGTGATACCGAATACGACAGAGTACATCGTCAGCTGAAACGCAAACTTACGGAGAGTCTGTAAGAACCATCAGGCTTGCTTATTCAAACGGGCCGAATAAATAACGAGGGTGTTTTTTGTCGAGAGACAACCGGATAATGTTTTTCGTGATTTGCGATTGCACTGGCCGTCAACAAGGACTTACTGAGACTCTGCAAAAAAGAGATGAATCGGTAATTCGTTGCTCGTCGAGGTGACTAGACAGACCTGGGTTGATTACTTTGAAGAATAGTTCAACTAATCCGGGTTGATTGATTCAGCTGTTGGTGATAAGGTGTGCTTGGTTAGTTACAGTAATTTTATCCAGCATCCGACGAAAACCGGAGTAGCTTTGGATCCTAAACTACCAAAGAACAATAAAACCCTAGATCGGTATCTTCTTCCTCCAGCGCTTTTCAGAGTTGGTCTGGAGAGATTGTCGTCTAACTTAATCATACTCCTCTATTTCATATGCGATACTGAGAGGGTGTCTCATGACTGATGCCCACCAATAATAATCTTTTTTAAGATTGGTATCAATACATGTGACAACCGCAGAAATATTAGTCTCGTTTCTGTCACATTCAAGCTGTACACGAGTCTCATAGTGCGGCGAAATCTGAGACGCAGATAGAACCAGATAAAGTAACAGCAGACAGTTCTTCGTCCTGATTGCGGGCGCATTGATCATACCTTCACGTTGAGACAAACACCACAGCATCAGCACTATTTTTCTCAGTAAATGGCTATTTTTGGGTTGTCAAACGCGTTTTTCTCGGCTAATTTCGTCACAGAGGAGTCCCAACGAGGTAGACCAATTTAATGAGGTCGTTGTCTTCTAGTTCTGGATGTGGAGCGTTCATTTATAAGCAGTCATCTTGGGCTTTTTCCACGTTAAGCAGCGTTTGGCAGGGGCGTTCAACCTTCTACTTCTATTCTAACTATATGATGGACAAAATTTTGGAAAGAGCACTCAGAGGTTTCGAGGATCTCAGAGTGAAGATTCTATTAGACGGTAAGCTAGTTGGTGATAAGTATTGTGAAGAAACTGCTTTACTTAATTCCTTTGTGAACAGCAACCAGACTACGTTGAGCCGATCAAACGATATGGGTTGTCTATACGGTATGCACTTTTTGCCTCCAAAATGTGCAGTTTTGTTTTTCAATCGAAAGCAGACCGCTGGAGACTGTCGACCGTTTTACCTACTTGAGTTTTATCTCGTTTGATTGCTTTTTTCTGATGTGTCCACAAACATAAAAACAAGCAATTTTCATGAAAACGTCACTTTTGACGTATATTTGTCAATGAACGTTTGTGTTCTCAGTCTTGTTCTGAGGATCAGAGACATGGTCCACACACGTGGAATGTGCACCTGGACACTTGGTATTCGACTATTATTTTATCCGTCAGTTAGCCTGTATCAAATAGGCCGACTGTGTGAGTAATGCGACAGTCCGTTGATGCGTATTTTGGAAATGTGCAAGCTCGTGACTGGTAACCCAAGCAATGAGAATGTAGTGTTTGCTGGTTGGACCGCGTGTTCCGCATGCCGATGGAGCGTCTACTGCAACGCGCATTGTTCAATGTGGTCGCTGAGGACTGAAAAAACTGCGAGTCGTCCAGATAATGGCGTAGTTATGAACTATGATGCCCCTAATCGTCCGGCTGGGAAAGGTTGGTAGGTGCCGCTCATGTAGTGCGGTAATTCACGACCTTTCACAATGGTTGTTGGACACATTCCCTGCCATGAAATCATGCCTCAGTCACTGGTAAGCTTATGTTCCTAAACTCGTTGCTTTCGGTTCTTATTCCCACGCCGTTTTTCCGCCGAATTTTTGCTTATTCAATACTCCATCACTCTGTGGAACACTTTTGGGCCCACGAAAGACTAAGCTATAATACCTAGGGGTACGGCTTAGAGCTAAGAGTTGTGATTATGTGTAGAAAACAGTAAAATTCTTTACTCCACCAAAAACGTTTATTCCCCACCGATTGGTTCAGGCCACTCGTGATTACCAGCCTTTCAACCGGCGCTTGTCCCCAAAAAGGTTCGCGTCCCCTTAACTTAAGCTTATCTGATATGATGTGTGCTCCATTCTTTTCAGATGCTCAAGGCTTCGTACACTGAGAGTAAGTAAAATTTTATGAGCAACGATTTCATCTAACGTTTGACTGGTTAACGCTGTCTGAAGTCTTGTTTGTACCGCTTGCTTGTTGTGAATGTTGTGAATGACCATTTAGATTGGAGTACTCGGTTTTTAATCAGTCTTCAACCAAATCGAAGCGGAACTTATCGATGAATTCTTGTTTTTCCGATTCGCATTAGCTCTGTTTATCGCTGCTGGATCTGAAGATGGTCTAGTCTGCAAGTAGCTATTCTTACTCTTTAGTATGATCACTTTGTGTTCTATTAAAGCGAGTGAACATAGAAAATGGTTTTATTGTTCGCCTTACTCAAAATTCGACATTGATTATGTGATTGGCAACTGCTGGCACGTATCGATAGGATTCATCCTCATCCTCATACACGTTAGCTCACACCTGTGGCCCACAGCAAAATTTGAACAAGTTTCGTCATAATCAGAAGTCTTAGTCTGCATAGACACCCAAAAGTCCAGTTGTCTGCAAGTTTTATTCGCTGCCTAATAAATTGCATGGAAGCGGAGGTGCTCTTGAGAAAAACGAAAAGGTAGGAGCGACTGGGATATGGAGTTAGTCACGTGTTCGTACTCGAAGATTATTAGTGAATGACCTAAGAAGTGGAAATGTGTTACACTGATGAAAACTCGAGGTTCGGATCAAATGGATAGAAAAAGTATACAATTTTCCCTAGGTAAAAGGATAAAATGTCAAATGTGACAGAAATCCACAGTTAACTTAATCAGTGTAAAAGTGATGAATAAAGTCAATAAAACGCTAACACCAACTGTACATAACAGTAGAATAAATCACCTCATATGTATACAGTTAAATAGCTGGATATCAAAATCCAAACTGAGAGACTAGCGAACATGAGTAATGCAGAAACAAAATCGAAGTACCATTGAACGTGACTAACACTGTGATGCGCCTTTAAATTAAGGCAATCTACCATGCAGGCAACGGCCATATTCAATAAACCCAGGTGACAGGAATCCACTGGGGATTTGTTTGAAATTCGTCTATCGCACGTTTTAATTGTTGAATCGTGTCTTCTATATCGTTATTCACTATTTTGAGATCGAAATAATGACCATAATGTTGTTGCAGCAATTGGCTTTCGCGAGCTAGGCGTTCCAGACTCTCATCCTGTTGAACAAAGACGACAATGAGAACAGTCTCAACAAATACATACGGTGAAAAATTCGACGAGAAGAATATCAAAAGTTCATACAACATACAGTCACCTTTGACCTAGTGATGTATATTGTGTGGACCAAACGAAGTCAGCAATGTTGGGTTATTGATTCAATTCATCCATTCCACTTAGGTTGATGAGTGAAAATCTGTGAACCAAATAAACAGCAGCTAGTTTTAGGAACCGCATGCCACAAAACAACATGGAACGGCGACGGAATCCCATAACCCTCAAACTTAAACTCAGTTGCCCGCCCATGCCACTGCGTAACACCACTGCATTCACCAGAACATTCAAGAAATGAACTACCATAGTAAGATTTCCCAGGCGGCTAGAGCATCAATCCATGAAAACTGCAACCAATTTCTGAAGTTGTATCACTGCCGGGTAGAATGGTAGATCAAGCTGTGAAAGTTGGTAAATTCCAGAATCTTTAAAGTTAGATTTTTATTAGGTGTAAAATGATCTACAGTGGTACTCGTCAATGATATCATTATAATAACATCAAGAAAGGTGAACCAAGTTTGCTTTCGATCAGGAAACAACACATTTTGAAGTTCGTGAAGACATCGCATCATGCAATGCAGTTTTGAAGTAGCAGCTTGGAAGAATGGAACATTAATATGGATGTGAAATGGTGTGGGCTGTTTACATGAGTTTACTATCTATGGTAATTTTTTAACAATCACTGACAGATTATGCACAGAACGTTGGTAAAATGACCGTCCAAATAAAAAAAATGTGGTTGAGGTCAGCAAAAAATAAACTATCCAAATTTGAAACTCGAGAGCTTACGTAAACTGGTAGACAAGGAGTGCAAACGAATCATAACGACTTTCATGTGGCCATTTACGGTGGTGGAAACAAACTTTTTTGATGTCTAGACAGGAAACGGGATCTGAAGACATTAGTTTGCTACCGTTCTAGGGTTTCTGATAGGTGAAAAAGAAGCTAAAATTCGATCAACTTCGTTAAGGTTAAACCTGACCGGGACGGCTAACAAATTTAATGTGCTTACGGCAGAGTTGTGTTGATCGGAAGTCATATCCTGGAGAGCGGGGGCCGCAATGAACACAACACACGGGGCGAATTCCGCAGTGCGAAGAACCTTCAGAGCCTGCGGCTCTACATCCAGAATAGCTATGAGGCCGGCTGCGTGAATTTGACGAATCGTGTCTAACTTCGTTCCATACATTGCGTCTTCGTGGGTTCCGTATTCCAAATACTCGTTGTTTGCTATATCTCGCATCATCTCTTCATGGGTCACAAAGTAGTAATTTTTCCCACTGAGTTCATCTTTTCGCGGTGCACGAGTCGTGTCTGGAAATAGCAGTGGCAAGTAAGCTATTTGTTGGAATAAGCTGACTTTTGCTTCAAATAAACCACTAGAAACATGAGAACATCGTGTTAGATAATAAGCTCTGATACCGTGACCGCGTTCACACTCCCATATTAAAGGATAAATGCTGTTTGTAGTGGATATTTGGAACATCTGGAAAAAAAACTTGAGAGAGCCTTCTATACTACGTCCAGCTACGAAGGTGATTTCAATGTCACTAAGGAAACCCAACCCGAAAAAATATTCGATATATTGTGGATAATTAAATAACCCATTCGTGACACGCATGCGGAAAGGGATGTTACAACAAACCAAACCTACAAATGGTGGAATCAGTAGTTTAATGTGACTCTATAAGTAGGTACTGGAAATTATTAATTTTTCAAACTGGTCATGTTTCGGTGCTGAATCACATTCTTCACCATACCAGATGAACTAGTTACACACAAGGTTGCATTTAAAGTAGGCAAGATATGAGCTACTACAGGAGTCTGGAAGTGCTGAATAACAGAGTGAGTGCACAGAATCACTGGCTGGTACCACGCTCAAGCTGTTAGATCTCAGCCGATAACACAGGAGGACAAGACAGCAATGAAATCGATGAAACCGGTGAGGTATAACTGTTACAGAGTGGAATTACCATAGAGTGGAGTAGGGAGTCATAGTAACCTTGATTCATTACTTTATTTAGAAAGGGGTTACGGCCCTATGACCTCGCAAATAAGTGTTTGAACTATAACCCGATGAACGATCACGGGTCGTGGGGATCGATTTTCCAGTGTTGTTAGGACCCAACAAGGCCAGAACACCTGTCCATCATTTTGCTGATGATTACTGGGATCAACCAGTTGCGAAATCCTTTCTCCACCCTGTCCGAGGTTGCGACGGTGGCGTACGCGTTAGCAAGCCAAGCACAAACTGCTGACCAGTTTCAGCCTATGTGAAAGGTAAACCCAATGGCTAAGGGAAGCAGCCCATTGTAACGGTCCCTTAAAAGACATTATATGACAACCTATTTTATTAGTGCAACCCATGCTTTCTTCGGCTCCAACCTCGGGCCGCTTGTTTCCGCTTAGATATGTAATGTGCTGGACGTGCTGTACCTGCATAAACAGAGTTACGGTGTTTAGATTTGTAGTTGAGACAATTGTTTGCATTTAGCGAAGGAGGGTGGTCGAGAAGCACCGTCCCAGACAAGGTGGAGGTAGACTGCTCTAGTTCACCTCCACAGTCCAAATGGTTACGGGATAAGCTTCGTTTGGGCAGGGAAAGAGGAGGTTTGATCGATCCTGATGGACAATCAAAGTGTATCTGCGTGGATTCGCCCTCTTTTTCATAGCTGCTCAAACTGGCCTAAAGTTCACATTTCACGGTTTTAGCAACCTTTTACCGGATACGAAATATCAAAAGATAAAAGCGAGTCTTGTACCGAGTTGAGTTGTAATGTGCATTTTGAACCCCTCATGCTCAGCGTTTCTGTTAAGTACTGGTTTTTGGGTATGATTCACGCCCGTATAACTCGATGAACAATACTCGAGTGGTGACTGCTTCACTGTCTATTGCCTCGCCTTGAATCTATCGTTCAATCAAAGTTCGAAACCGGAAAATCAATACTGCATATGTGAAGTCACTTGTGTTAAAAAAAATAAAACATTTCCGTGAGTTGTACTTATTGAACAGGTGTTTTTAAACCGAAATTGTATTATCTTCGTGAGCTGCTAAATGGAATGTTCATTCATTATAGGTTTCCCAGATAAGAATTTATCTCTCGAAATTTAAAAACGAATGTGTCCGAGTGTTTAGTTGTAATGATTTGGTCATATGTAAGGCCAGTTCAGAGGAGCAGTAGTCAATAGTCGTTTCAAGAGAACGTTACAAATATACAGTTGTTAATTAAATCCAATTAGTTTAGTGCTTCATTCTGGAAGAGGCTGTACCCAGAAAATGTTTTCCAGTTCAAAAATAACCGAGGCAAGTTTTGAAACATAAAATACTTTCGACTCTAATCCAGTAACTACCTACTCCAATCAGATTTTCTAGAGCGTTGTTCCCTGGGTTTTTTGTGATTCATTTGATCTAGAAAATTATTAGAGCATCCTTTACCCGTCAAAATCCAATTACACACCAAAACTACTTGCAGTTATATCTTTTCCGATTATTCAATCTTGTCAAAATAATAATTTGTGCTTGAGTAGCTGCCAGCAGTATGAAGCATGCTCAGATCATTAATTGAACAGAAGAGGGAAACGTACGTGGGACAGGATAGGCAAACCGATCTGGAGCTGACTGAATGAGGTAATTTTTTATGTGTCGACGTCCGACTCCATGGGCTCCTAACAGCACAAGTGTACGACGACGGAACTGCGGCAGGCGAACGACTTCTTCGTAAGTGACTAAGTCCAGCTGATCGTAGATGGCAGAATGCTTCATTCGGTATTTGTCGCGAACTTTTTGTTTCTTACGGCTGAACCATGAACCGCAGTGAACGACCGAATCACCGCCACCGCATCGATGACTGCTCTCTACTGGTCTGTTTGCCATACGCCATTCATGTAACTCCGGACTAGGAACAAGTCCTGCGGGTGAGTGATAATCAGCACCCCATAATCTGGCCTGCAACACAATGAATATGCCGGCACAAAATAAATTTTTAAAACGACAAAAGTATCGCTATGGTGAGCAACCGTCTTTAATGTCACATGAGTAAAATTAGCATCGACATCCCGTTGACACTCGTTTCACGGAGAACGTCAGGTCAAAAATAAAACAGCCAGCTAGAATGGATGCAGGTACGCCATCAACTATGGCACATCGCCATTTCAGATAGCGTTTCCAACCGGTGACTTGGGTATTCACACAGACCCCAGCCAGACAGGTGACATCTGAACACTTTGCTCAACGGAGCAGTCAGGTTCCTCATATTTTGACTGCGTTCTTGTTTGACTGCCATACGGCTTTACCCAACAGTTGGCAGTCTCAGTATACAGTGCCCCGTAAGGTTGATGGTCAGCTGGCATACGGAGTACGTGACGCAACCATCGTAGACTGTGAAACGCGATTAGTTGAAAAATTGATTGCGTATCGCCGGTGTTCCAAAATATGCGCCGGCGGACAGCCGTGTTGCCCATGCGATCATTCCACTGGCGAAAATAGCGATGGTCAAACACAAGCCTGCTTATATCTCGGCTACGAACAGACCACGTTCCCAAAACAGAAAGTACACAAGCATTATTTACTCTTTGTTTTAGCAGCAACTGAACGTCTTTTCGACGCCAAGAATGACGCAGGTTGACAAAAGCAACTCGTAGCTCTGCTACCCTCACTGATATCTCATCAGCAGTATTACAGGCTGACGATTCGTACACGTCTAGGATCAGCCTTAACGGTACTCCGTCCTTATGAAATTTGAGAACACCACTAATGCAGAATTATAATTCCCGTAGGTCTGATACTCTTGAACGTCCGAGCATAGATAAAATCTGCTTGATTTATTTGGCGGAGTAATCTGAATAGGCTTTTCTCTATTACTGCTGTCCTTCTTTGGTTTTTCGTTTCTGTGAAACTCCAAGTTGTATGATAGAATCGAAGATATTTGGTTACGTAATCAGTTTTATCATGTAAAACTAACCCCGCTTTTTTGTCAGGCTTCATGACTAAAATATTCTAGTCGGTTTGCAACTGTCTTATAGTGTCTAGGTGTTCCCGCTTCCGTAAACTGTAGTTGGATACATTGCTATTCAGATAAGTTTGGCAAGCCTTCACATGAGTGAACTTACAGTGTCCAACAATAAATTCTGACGGCGGAACCAGATAAGCCTTCAAATTGAACCTCAATGCCCAAACGGTTACATTTGGAATTCGAGTGGCAAGATTTTGAACCCATTGGTAGCGCTTTTAACAGTGCGGCTCAGGGTTACGGAGGAAAAACTGAACATACCGCTCTGGTTCATTTTGAGGCTAAACCTACGTTTTCATTGGACTCAGACTACACGGTAACGTGTTCTTCTTCTTGTCCACTTGCTTTTGCACCTATGTCTGTACGTATTGTTTGAACCACTTTCTGTCCATCTCGAGGAGCGTCCAGAGAACAGTCACACGCTGGGACAGATTAGGCGTTAATTCATCGATTTCTGACGATCGCGGGTCTCCTTTGTTTCCAGAATGACGTTGAAATGATTTAGCATTAGGTGGTACGTTGCAACGGCTTAGAATATTCTAGTGAAACGTTGGGAACCGCTTGGTGTCAATACAATCATTGAGACGTCTTACAGCAACTTCCGTTTATCCGACTCAGGTGCTTAGCCTAACGTATTCGTGAAGCTGTTTCACCAGCGTTATGTTTGGATTGTTTCAGACACCGAAGAAAAAGTCTATTCTTCTCTTTTAATCGTAAGGGTCAAGTTAAGAGTGGAATAATTAGCTGCATATTTTCAGACGTGATCACGAGTGCCTACCCTGCAGCAAGACTCATCGTATCGTTCGACACCTGACCGCTATTGGTGCCACGCCTTAAGGACAGTTTACTCAAGTCCTCTTAGTCTTGGTGTATCTACTCTCCAACTAGCTGTAGAGCAGGTTACGTTGGGAGGACCACAAGGCGACTGTCAAAGAGGATTTGTGAAAACCTACCGAAATGACTTCGCAACGGTTCCAGAATGCCTACTTCCAGTTCGGTCGGCTCCCACTCAATCGACAGGTGTCAAAACCTTAAATTGCACAATTTATCCTCTGATGAATTTCGTTTCTGCAGCGTTAACCTTTGCAGCCTGAAGCTGTGGCCTATGGACTCCATCGCTGCGCTTCAGCGAAAGCAACCAACAGCATCGGATCACGAGCCCAATATGAGGTGCAGTATGGCTAGTTCTCTAGTGAGATGTGTACATCGAAGGATGATCATCGCTGGCTGACCTGGAACACTAACACCGCGTCAACTCTAAGCAACATAAATCTATGCTATCTGGCGATCACGCTGTAACCCTGAGAACGCTACAGTAAAATAAACAACTGTTAATAACACAGCCACAAAAGGCTCTGAAGTGGTACTCCCTGATCGAAAGGAATACGTGAGTGAAATGAAGAACATTCTTCAACACACGAGTAAACTTCAACCTGATAATCCGGGCCCATTTGAGAACAAAGTTAGAAAAGAAATCCAGACGCTCTCTGAAGAACATTTTATCGACGAGGCAATCAAATTTTTTCTGAAGCTGACTTGATTTCAAACACTGAAACTATACGGTCCACCGGAACTCTACAAGCATACAAAACCTCTGAGGCCGCTATAACCTGTTCTCAGTTCGGCTCAGCATCGATTGGCAAAATGACCTGTATGGACGTCTGAACCTGTACGGCAATCAGCGCACTATGAAGAAAACTTTTAGGTTGATAAAACTGCTATAAGAACTGAACATCGCCTTGCGACTACGAATATTCGTTCCCCTTTTCTAAAAAGGAAAAATTGTCAATAACTGTGAGATGGATCACTGAAAGGCAGTTACTAACCGGCGTACCTTCTTCGGAATTGGAATGAATGTTTCTCCTGCGTACTTCGAACATAAAATTCTATTTCAGGGAGAGGGTTATCGATAGATAGGCAGTGTATCAACTGGGAGCCCCCTTGGCCTTGTCTTGGAAAATATCTTCACAGCCCGCCTTGAAGTACAGCTTCTGACCAGTATTTAAAATGTGGTGCTGTATCGTTGATACACATACGTAGCAAAGAAGAGGCGGAGAGTTTGCACCCGAAGATGTTTCAGTTCCATCAAACACATCACTATCAATTTAACATGAAACTGACCAATCTATTGTCTTCCTGGACAATCTCATAACGCGACTGTCAGATAGTATAATCGGAAGATCTGTTCACAGAAAGGCAACGTGGACTGGTCAGTATGTGAACTTCACAACTCTACGCCAATTTAATACAAACGCGCTTTGATTCGTACTTTTTTCAGTCATGCTAGAAAAATATGCAATTCAGATGCCTTGTGCAGAGACAATCAGCTAATTATCCCCTGCATTCATTGAGCGACACAGCAAGCCTGATCATGCTGTAGCAATAAAATTAAACATATCCAAGCGGAGTGTCACCTCGCAGCTAACCCATAATGGTGATGGTGTGATGGAACAGCTAAGTCGGCTATTTCGGGTAGCAGCCGGTAGAACGTTCCGCGCGGTCTCCGTCACGAGGCGATATTCAACAAGCCGAATACCAAGCCTTGCGATAAAAGTGACTACTTCCGTGCGCGAAATCTCACTGTACTTACCATTTTCAATGTGGGCGCCAGGCAATCTACGTGGGCAGAACAAAATGACAGTTGCGTAATTAGGTAACCAAGCCTGTTCTGGCCTGGGTTGAACGTAAGACGGAAAAAACTCTGGCAACTGTTTTTGCGTTGCCAATGCAAAGCAAGTAGCCAGCACTTTTGATCGCACGTCAGTTATTGACCGCTGATTATAAGATCGTAGCTAATCCTTTCAAAATCATCTCCATAGTCAACAATCGACGATTGCTTCAGTTCGCTGAGGTTGTTGGTATTCGCAGATGTCAACAACTCTGTCAACAGAAGGACATGATTGCCACTCTGAGATTGCCGTAGTAAATGAGCAGTTTCACTGATCGTGTGTTTGGGTTGTGTATATGTTAGCCAATCAACTGGCTAACCAGCATTGGTCGGCAGGCACTGGCCACTGGCACACCTCCCGGTCTTATTCCTCCGGGTTGACACTGGATATGTGGTGTACGGGTAAAACTGCAAGTAGTGCAGCGCAAGCCAATTGCAGTGATGGTTAAGCGCAGGCGTCCTTTGGCTTCGGTCAATGTGACAGGCTAATCCAAATCGGATACCGCCAGCCGTGTGTATATATATGAGCTGTGTGGTAGTGCATTTCTTTTGATTAACCTTGTTTGACTTCCCCACATGAAAGCCAACAATACAGTACGTACTTGAGGAGATGCAGCGGAAATCTCACTCACTCATAACAGCCATGAGCCTGACCAAAGGTACAGTGGCTCGGGCCGCCGCTCACTTCAACAGTGACGTGGAACATCCTAGAAGGAAACATTACTACGAAGGTCAACAAAGATTAAAGAAGACTAAGCGGAAGAACTAGAAATGGTATGGATACAGGTACGTCATTGACTGCGACACACCGCCATCTCGGATAGCGTATCTAACCGGCGGTTTGAGTAATCACGAGGACCCCATCCAGGTGGGCGATGCCTGCCCACTTTGCTCAATCGAACAGTCAAGGTCTTCATATTTCGTGACCACGTTGTCGCTTGACCACCACGCGGTTTTACCCAACTGTTGGTGGTCTCAGTATATAATACCCGGTACGGTAAACGCTCAGATGGCATACGGAGCACGTGACCCAACCATTGCAAGTTGTGCAACGTAATTAGTTGACCAATTGATCGCGCATCCCGAACGTTCCGGAATACGCGCCGGCGAACTGCCGCATTGCTCAC
>QNGE01000339.1:123050-141517 GCA_008508345.1 Paragonimus westermani | reverse complement strand
TATATATATATATATATATATATATATATATATATAGGTTACCCAGCATACCAAAAACCACAGTATTCATAATTTGTACAGATAATACTCTCGTAGATAAAGTTTCATGGCCTAGTTTTTATTTTCATATTTTTCAAGAGTCTGTTTCACTCAATAGCTCCCTTGCCTAGAAACCGGATGGAGCGCCATTCCCTAGGTTCGACTAAACTATCACGAAAAGCGTAACAAAGGAACACAAAACGTATACGATTGTATTGAAGGCATAACAGTTTGTGTCTCTGAGTTCTGGGATCCAGTGAACATATACATTTTTCAGCTTAAAATATTTCGATATCAATTTAAGATGTCCCAGGTAACTGGGTCCAGGCGAACTTTTTTCACTCTCCGCAACTGGTTGGACCGCTTCTTCTCATTCTGTAATAGCCAAACCAATCCCTGTGTTTCATAGCCTACCCATGTACACATTAGCCGTGCGAACCTGTTCGACGCTGAAGTCCAGCTAATCTCCTTGAGACATCTTAAAATGACATAGAAATATTCTGAAATGGAAAAAGTATAGATACTGATTTGTCAATCAAAAGTCACACTTCTGAGCTGAAGTTATTAAAGTTCCCACTGTTAAATATGATACCAGCTAGAAGGGAGACAAAACTAGATGTGCTGCTACTGCATGTTTGATGCACTGGTCTATGCAAAGCTAGTAGCACGTTTTTAGGTTTGCAGTAACACCGTTACATATTGGGGATAATTTTAGGAGACAAACCGAAAAGCAAATAAGTTCTTCACCTCTAAATACCGAAGAGAGATAAGGTAGAGATAATTCCAATGAATGACTATGAGACGGTTCGCGAAAAAGAGGATTTCCGTCAGCTTGTAGTATCCATATTTACATCAGAACAGAAGGAAGACATTGCGACATGTAAACATTTTGTTTATTCTTATCACTCACAAACGTAAAACATGCCAGTTATATACATCATACAGATAAGGAGAAACAGGGAATAGAAACGCTGACAAGCGCACGGTGTATTACCTAATCACGACCATAGCAACCCGTGGTTGAGGCAACCTAGCGGGTTACCATGGTCGTGATTACATAACATTTGGTGTGTTTGTGGACGTTTCTAGTATCTGTTTGTCCTTATCTGCGTGATGTATACAACTGGCATGTTTTTCTACGTTTGTGACTGATAAGAGTAAACAAACTGTCAAACTGTCTTCCTTCTGTTCTGACAAAGTGGTTAACGGGAACTCAGTGTTTTAAATACACTTGTCTGTTCCGATAGGAAGAAGAACTAGAGATAAACTCACAAACCAGAAAGACAATAAAGGTCTGAGGCACAGAATTCACGACTTAACGCTAAAGTGCGGAGAAAATTTGCTAAGGTATGTGAATTGAATGATTATCATTGTACTGTTTTCTTTTAGAATTCAAGGTATCGTTAAGAAATGTGTCTTAGTGGTCACTCATGATGGATGAAAAATATACGTTCGGAACAACCACATCCAAAATTTGCCAAACAATGCCACGCCTTACACTTCTAGAAAGTAAGTGGTTACCAAGATTATGGTTTCAACAATTTTTTCTTTCGTGAACCCGAGTAATTGGGAGTGCACTCTAGATGAGGAGATGGGGGTAGATAAGTGTTAAAACGTCAATAAGCTTGTTAATCGGCAAAACATTTGGCAACCTTCAACCAGCACACTTTAACACTCCGAAGCAGTAGTGCAGCGTCAGGAATAATAACAATAACGTGATGACAGTATATTTTGAAACATGTTCCAGTTGAAATCCTACCCAAGGAACACGCGTACTTCGAATAACCACGCTTTTCTCACCTTGTCTGTGAATCATTCCACCATGCAGGATGCGTGCAACAATACATTTACCTTCTTCGTTCATCTTGAGTGTGATTCCCTGAAGAGACAAGAGGAAAACAGGGCCCCCCCCATAACTAACATTACTAAGGAAACTAACATCACATCTAAAAATTAATTACGGTGTGGCGGTAAGCATTCAAATAGAAAACACAATTTGGTAGTGTGTGCGTAACAAAACTACACCACGTAAGAATGTTGATCATAACAAAACAATTGACAAGAGAAGTAATGAACTCGTTTCACAAGTCGACGACGAAAACAGGATGCGACGAGTATGCAGCGGTTCCAAATGAATTGGGCATAGTTTCACTACGCGGATGTTTCTCCACTTGATGATGCATACTTCTCTAAGACGACTTCAGCAGTAATTTTTTTCATCATTGGGTAAGCATGATGCTTGTGCATGTGCTTTCCGTTCTAAACATCGACACATCGTCTGGGGTTATCATCGGAACCACATAACATTCGCGAATTTGTAGTATCGACATAAAGTGTGAAAGGTTGGTCCAAAGCGCCCGGTTTGTGGCACAGCTGTACTAGGGAAGTGCGTTTGTGAAGTACTCTTTTGAACAGAAAACATCAGTAACAATGTCGAACTGCATTACCACATGAACAGAAAAAGCTTGTGGAGAACAAAATAGAAGACAAAGCAATCAGACTGTTAGAAACACATGAACACTGATCGTAAAGCTATCCATCCACTTTGTAATAAACAATAACAATGAAACTTGATGCCACGTTCCGTGGCGACTACCACTGAACCAACAGTAAACGATCAACTTCGTTTTAGTCTGCATTCATGTTCGGGTAGAAGAAACGGTATGAATGACATTCGAATCAGAACCAAGGTGCTGCTTACAACTAGAGCACGGACTGTGTGAGTAACCGATGTGACGGAACAATTATCGTAAACCTTCGTCCTGCGGACTATTATGATCTGATGAGTAATCCCTCAGAAGGATAAAACTGTACCTCTGATAGAGGTGGTTCTCGAAGGAAAAGAAATTTACCCCGTGAAATTGGATCAAATCGAGAGTGATACAGTGAACATGACTATGTTACTCTGTCAGGACACCCAAAATAGTCATTTGTGCATGGTTGATACGAGGACCTTATCAATGTTTTTTAGTACGTTAACGTGTTATAGACCACCTGGAAGGAAATATATCATCAAGTGGCCCCAGTTTGAAGCTTATTATGACGATTATGCTACCAACAGACAATGACAGAGAATAACAAACTTAGGTGAACAATAATACTATCAACATACCGCTCGGTCTGAATGAAGAAACGTTAAGCAGCGTTACACTGTCCAGCAGTTGCTGCGGTAAAACGAATGGATTACACGTTCATTGGTATATTGTTGGGCTGTATGGGTCTAGACATGATAAGAATAACGACTGCTCAAACACATGAACGTTCAGCCAGCACAACATCCCAGTTTTCGTTGTATTCGGGTCCAAGACAAAATTAAGGAGGCAATACGGGACATAATAATAATAATAATAATAATAATAATAATAATAATAATAATAATAAGTTAATGCCACTAAATTAATTACGGTTTTTGGAAAGCGAAAAGCTCGTCAACTTGGTCTGCTTTTCCTTTGCTATCCAACTGAAAGATCTTTAGATCGCAATACCTCTGCGTCATCAGAAAAAGTCATTTAAAGTGCCCAAGTATCGAAACAACATCGTTAATAACTTCTTCTATGTTCTCCCTTGCATTGTCGGTTTTGAGATGTACCCTTGAACAGCGCCGATTATACGTTCCAAAGAAACGCAAAGAAGCAGGATTTACTTGCAGGAAATCACTTTTGTGACTCAACGTGTACATACAACGGTATCAGCCGGCAGGTGACCACATGAAACACGTCTGACAAAGAATTAATGCGATGTGGAACACCTGGGATATACTGCTATTGTGGAAGTGAGCAACGTGACGTGAGTTCATCATACAGCCTTGGTTCACTGTCACGAGCAGTCCGTGTGATATGGTACAATAGAAGCAAGTCAGCTACGTGATTAGCATGTTGGTAGTCAAGGTCAAGCAACGGGTCTGCTGATTAATCTCAATGAAAACTCGTGGGAACAGCCAGTGAATCACACCAGATCGCCCTTGTCTCCAAAAAAAGCGACAGCCGCAAAGATGTATCACCATGGTAGCCAACAATGAATACACCAACAGCTTGCGTGTATCTTACAAAGGCGTTATGTCACCGTGAGGCAAGTGAATTATCCACACCGTGGATCCTCACCTCATTGAGGTATGTTGTCACACGAAATACATTCCAGATATACCCCTCCTGAACGCATCATTGCACCCTAAAACAAGTAGGCCGTGCTTTTATTAACAGTACCAAACAATTGCAAAGATTCACCACGGAGTGCCGTAGTGATTATTCCCAATCCAAACGCAGCTTGAACACACCTGCCAGGAATTAGACTACATATCAAACCACAGAAAACCGGCTTACCATAGGCTCATCGGTATTCTTCTGAAACTGAACGAGGCGAACGCGAGTGACGGGTGGCTCGGTGTCAGTCTCCAGTTGCTCATCTTCATCGTCCATGTTGAGGAACGAGGACAACGGAGGAGGCGTTATTCGAATGGCTTCTGGGCCGTAGACCTCGTGCGCAATAACATCATGCGTTTGTAAAAGAGCCTAAAACATTAAAAATTTTGTTTCAAAGAAAAAGTCTGCAATGAACACATTGTTACCAGAACACTACCACGAAATCCATACCATGAAATCTAATGCAGTTGCTCAATTAAACGGTTTGGAGTACAAACTAGAGTTCCAGCATCCAATTTGACCATCATTATACCCGTTTCAGATTAAAAACCACAACTGCCTGCAACCAAACCTCCGTCAGATTGTTTTGTCCTACGCTGAACTTGTTAACTGAACGGAACGTGAAAAGGTAACGGTGCGGTTAGTCTGCGAAGCATGCGATTTTGCATATTACGACCGTAGGGTGTAAAATAACAGTCTTACAGAGAAACACCAGACGATATTGCCAGCAAAGACAAACAAATCGACACACACCACCCTTATCTTTATACCTGTTTGTGTAGTCAACATAGTGCGTGATTAAGCAGGTAATGGAAACCTGGTGTGAATGAAAGTACAGGTTTGGTGGTACTGATAAGTTTGTTTCAAACCTCTGTTCATTCAGGTCTAACAAGAGCCCCCCACCACTGTTCTCGTAAGTGTGTCAGAAGCAGGATGATAATCCAAGTCGTTCGCCTTATAGCCGCATCCCCTTACTCTACCCTCCCTCTCTGTATGATCTTCCTCAAGTAATTTTCTTAGTTCAAATGGTATTGCCTTTCGTTAGTTAGCACTTTTCAATTTTGCGTTCTAACAGCAGCAAATGTCAGAGGAAGTCTGGACATTCATCCACTATTTGGAGGCTAACGGTCACTGAGGTTGCACGAAGGTGTGTGACAGCTACCCCATGATCTTGAGAATAAGTGCTTGCACTATTATTCGGAAATTTGCTCATAGAATATCAATTTGGTATTCTTTTGTTAGGGCAAAACAGCCGCCCAACAATTCTTAGGTGAACACTGGGACTAAATATGCGGAAGGAACTTCTCACCCTCAGTGGATGCTTGCTAGTCTGTAAGTCAATCATAAGTACACTATAAATTCCAGGCTATAGAAATAACTTAGCCTATAGTATGTAAACCGAACAGAAACCTGTTGTCACGGTGATATTGGCGCAGTTGGAAATTCAAGACACAAAGATTGTAAGACCTGTGTTCCAAATGGCCAGGGTTCAAACCATTAAACATATTTAAAAAAGCACCTTCACTACTGGTTAACTTCGCGTTCTGTATGAGCATGCTCAGATCGGAATCTAGTATTGGATTCCTTGGTACCTCTCTATGGTCCTTGATTAACCTGTCTAGGTGCATCGAAACTTTTCTACCGGCGGAGATTCTTCGGAAAGTGTAAAATAAAGAATGTATTCAAGAAGGTAGCATGGAGAACCAATTCTCGATATGCGTATCATTGTTAACTTGACAGAACCTGAAGCGAGCGATAAGCTAATGAACAGACAGATCACCTACACGAGCATGGGGTAACCGCATCAAAAAACGAACTTCATCCGCATATCCATTGAACTCCGGGTGCGTAATCTTGGCGAGCTCTGTCATTGCCTGCGAGAAAGAATAAATTAGACCAGAAGAAGTCTCTTTAGAGGTCAAATACAAATGAAATCTTACGTATGATGCTCTCATTACAATTCAGCCCTATCGCGAAACGATGTTTGTGTAACTGGGTGTTCAAAGTTTGAAAACATTTTAGATTAGGTGAACCCAGATGTGCTGGTTGGAGCAGGCTGCTAAATACAAGAACAGTCATACGATGAACTTTCACCACACCATCTGCTTCTTTATGAAGACTATCATGCAACAATAGGTACATATACAGCAAAAGTACTAAACACAAAAAATTGATATCTGGACAAACGCCTACGAAATTCTTGGCGTTAAACTTATGTTACGACAGGAAATACATAAGCAAATTGTGTTATTTGAGATTTTCTCATATTCCAAGAAAAACGGGTTAAACGCGTACAGCTGAAGTTCGTTAGAATATTTTTTGTTTACGGATATATTTCAAACAAAACTTCTGCTTTTGTAGAAAGCATATATCAGCGATTAGACTAGATATTCACTATTTTGCCAAAAAATCATACCAGTTAAAAAAAACAACTTCAGGCAGCAGAAATAATGATACTAAACAAAATATAACCTACGGATACGTAATAAACACCTCACGTGTTTCTACAGAAGGGTTTTGATCAAGATTATTCGTTGTAAAACGAACGAGAAATAACGATTATATCTACCACTGTTGTGTCCGCAAAAAACGCTTGGCCAGCAAGTTGGTTTATTGAGCAAACTTCCGTACAGGTCATGTCAAAAACTAAACCACAAACGCGTGCACTCATTTGCACGGCACACATGCACTCACATACATTGGGTGACAGTGCGTTGTCAATCGCCTTGGTGGAAGTTCTCACATAGCATGTACACACTGTTCCAATAGTCTCTTCTTGTCCGTCCAATTCGTGGCTTATCCTTTTGTTCCTGAATGTCGCCTGTGGGTAATATACTACTTGTGAGTAGCATACTACTCACAACGAAACTGCTTGTTATACAACACTCCTCCCCTTTCTGAGATTCCTTGGTTCTTTTGCAGTTGTTGACGAATCTTCTCCGATCGACGCGGTGCTTCCTCCCGAATTATTTATCTTCTGGTTCGTCGCACCGGCATCTCGTGCCACGTTGCTAACTTATTGGCATGCACTCGTTTCGTCTCGTCGTCCTTCTTGATCGAGTATACTGGGCCCCGTCTGAAAATTACCAAATACGGACCTTTCCAGTTAGGTGAAAGTTTTCTTGATCCTGGACAGCTGGCACCCGTTCTCCTAGGTTGAACATTCTAGTCTTGCCGAACCGTTGCCTTGCGGATTGCTCCTTTGTGCGTGCCTGCGATGCTTTCAGATTTCGTTTGGCTCTTTCTCTTTCGGTAGCCAATTATTTAGTGGAATCAATGCACTCTGGCTATATTCCAATGTTCTGGTCCACCGGAAGTCGAGAGGTTCTACCGTCCATCAATTGAAATGGAGATTTCTTCGTGCTTGCCTGCACAGACGCCCGGCAGGCCAATAACACCAGTGGCAACGCAGACTCCCAGTCTCCTCCTTTGGCTCATAACCATTCTTTGACCGTTCGGTTGTTACGTTCAGTTAGGCCATTCGTTTGTGGGTGATACGGCGTCGTTCGGATGCGCTTGATTCCCAGTTGTTGCATGCGTGTTCGAAACTCCTCGCTTTCGAAGCATGGTCCCTGATCCGTCAAGATCGCCTTTGGTACACCGTGGTTTGCTACAATGTGCTTCATCACCATGTCTCCCACCGTAGATGCTTTCTGATCCGGAACGCCAGTCGCTTCGATCCAACGGGTAAAGTGTTCTGTCATGACCAGAACGTACTGGTTACCGCGGGCGCTCAGTGGAAATGGGCCCATAAGATCCATAGACCAGAGTTCACCGATTTCGGAGACTGGTATTGGCTGTAAGGGCTGTTGGGCTCCCCGATTGTCGCTTTTCAGTAACTGACACTGTTGGCATGCAAGCACGTAAGTTGTCACATCCTCTTTCATTTTCGGCCAATATGCTCTTTGTTGCAACAGATCGTACGTCCTAGTGCATCCGGTGTGTGCCATTTCATGGCAGTCTGCCACCACTTTCCTCCTCAGTTGTCTCGGGATGACTACCACGCACGGGTGCCCAACGCCACGCTGCCATGTCAATACGCCTGCACTGTTTAAGCCAACTCTTTTCCATTGGGATGCGATTATTTTCAGCTCCTCATCCTTAGTATTTGTGGGGATTCTCACGCCTCTTGCCAGAGCTTCAATCACTTTCCGGAGGACCTTATCTTGACGTTGTAGGCGTACTAGCGTTTGTGGGTCCTGCTCCATTATTAAGCCGTTGACTCCAAAGGTCACTTTGGGGAGTTCGTCGTCTACTTGTGGTCGAGAAAGAAAATCCGCGACGCAATTGCTCAAACCAGGCACATGGTTGATCGTGAAGTCATATTCCTGTAAACGTAATGCCCATCGGGCTAATTTGCCTCTCGGGTCCCTCGCAGTCATGATCCATTCCAGGGGTTTGTGATCCGTCTCCACGTGGAACTGTTGACCCAACAGGTATGGCCTCCACTTGTCCAGTGCCCAGACGATTGCCAAACATTCCTTTTCAATAGTCGAATATTTCTGCTCCGTTGGAGTCAGGACTCTGCTGGCATACTCGATTACTCCTTCCTTTTGCTTGAGTACTGCCCCAATGCCACGGTCACTGGCATCTGTTGCTACGATGAACGTTTCTTTTGTGTTCGGTAGTTTCAACGTCAGTTGTTGCTCGTTCATCGCTTGTTGCACTCGCTTGAACGCCCTCTGGGCATCGTCGGTCCATTCAAATTTCTTGTCTTTTCGAAGGAGTTCGTACAATGGCGATGCAATGGAGTGAAAATTTTTCACGAACCGACTGTAGTACCCCGCTTGACCCAAAAATTGTCTCAGGGTTCGTTTGGAATTCGGAGCCACGGCCTCTCTAATTGTCAGTATTTTCTCCGGGAGAGGCTTGATTTCACCTTGACCCACCTTGTGTCCCAGTAACACCACCGATGATCGTCCGAGCTGTGACTTATCAGCATTGATCCGCAGTCCTGAGTTCTTAATGCGATTCAAGACAGCATCTATATGGGCAGCATGTTCCGATTCCGTGTTGCTGTATATTACGATATCATCTCCGTATACCGCCACATTATCCAGTCGTTTTACCAGCTGAACCATCAGGCGCCGAAATGTGAACGGTGCCCCGGATAGGCCAAACGGCATGCGCTTGAACTGATACTGTTTTTCGCCTACCGTGAATGCGGTCTTCTCACGATCTGTGGGTTTAATTGGTACTTGCCAGTATCCGGAGCGTAAGTCCAAAACTGTGAACAATTTCGCCTGCTGTAGCTTGTCAAAAATATCAGCGACGGACGGTATTGGTACGACTGTATTCTGTGTTACCTCATTCAGCCGTCTAAAATCCACACAAAAGCGGTACTTCCCGTTGGACTTCTTCACCAGGAGAACAGGCGAGTTGTACGGACTGTTGGCTTCTTCGATAACATCCTCGCTCAGCATGTTCTGTATTTGTCTCCTCAATTCCTCCTCAAGATGAACCGGTATCCTGCGGGGCCCGTGAGGTCGAAATGTTCCGGTTGTTGGTATTTCATGGGCAATCCAGTTGCAAAATCCGTACGGATCATCGTCAGTCGTAAATACTTCCGCGTATTTCTCGACCGTGGACTGGAGCAGGGGGGCTGTGCAACTGGGGGTTTTAACCTTGCGTACTTGGTTGACGCTATCATTTCGCTGTCCTATGAGCGTCAGGGAGCCATACTTGGTTGACAACTTCTTGAGCTTCAAGTCAATCACGGCATCTGTTGCAGCGAGGAAATCGGCTCCGAGTATCGTTTGCCTGGTTTCTGGGGACACAATGAAACGGTGCTTTACGATATGGCCGCCGATACGTACCCCACATTCTTTCACACCGTCAACCAGTAGACTATGACCTCCAACCGTCCTGATCATCATGGATGTCGGTTCTAGGTTTTGCTTTTCGGCACGAGCAATCAACGAAATAGCTGCCCCTGTATCGACTAAACACTGTTCTACCTCTCCATCAACTTCAACCCTTGTATGTACGGCCCCCTTCTCAATCGCTCCCATTACTAGTCGACCCGCCCAACAAAAAGAACAATCACGAAACACTTTATTTTTAGACCTCTGAGACCGCCGGATTGGGCAATCCTTCTTCCAATGTCCTTTTTTTCCACAGATGAAGCAGCCTCCTGGTTGATCGTTCTTCCGTGCTGCTGTTTTCAGGGCAGCTACATCCGCTGCGAGTTGCTCCATTGCCTTCTGCATTACCTCCAATGTCTTCTTGTCCGTATTGCTGTTTGAATCCACTGAGGCCACGGACATTACTGCCAACTCCCGTGTCACCTTCGCCAGATCGTCAAGGTCCATCGGCCGGGCGACATGGGCAATACGGACTTGGTCGCGAACCTCCATCGGGAGACCTTCAATAAACTGCTCCGTTAACAACTGCCGTCGTGATTCTTGATCCAATCCTGGCAGAGCCCTGTCCAGCAAACCTTGCAGAGTGGTGGCAAACACGGACGGGTCCGCTCCTTGTCCAAGCCTGGCCGCCTTGAACCGCCGCATGGCCTCCTGGCGGTCGGCCGGGCTGTCAAACGCAGCCACCAGCGTCTCCTTCGCAGCGGCTCACTCCATCTTCGCAGGGCCTCTTCGCGCTGCGTCCAGCACCGCCTTCGCCCTGCCCTTCACCAGCGTCCGCAGGGCAGCCAGCTTCCCACGGTCGACCTTGACTCCGACCACTTCGGCCACGTCCTCCAAGTTCTCGAGGAACATCCGGACGTCTCCATCTTCGAACGGCTGTGACCACGGAATACTTCGTTCTTGCATTCGTCACGGCACCAATTGTTGTGTCCGCAGAAGACGCTTGGCCAGCAAGTTGGTTTATTGCGCAAACTTCCGTACAGGTCATGTCAAAAACTAAACCACAAACGCGTGCACTCATTTGCACGGCACACATGCACTCACATACATTGGGTGACAGTGCGTTGTCATTCGCCTTGGTGGAAGTTCTCACATAGCATGTACACACTGTTCCAATAGTCTCTTTTTGTCCGTCCAATTCGTGGCTTATCCTTTTGTTCCTGAATGTCGCCTGTGGGTAATATACTACTTGTGAGTAGCATACTACTCACAACGAAACTACCTGTTATACTACACTACTGCTAGTGTTATGAACCGAGAACGTGGATGGCACTAAAGTTATCTATTCGGGGAAACTCGTACACGGGTTATGCGTGTCAACCGGACTACGACGAAAAACACTCATTTGCACACAACACTGATCTGAGGTTGTTCCGGTCGCTATGACCACCAACTCTCAATTTCTTCATGCAACAAAAGTCATTCCATGCGACGTTGTCCTCCAGTGATCCTTCCCGTATCTCTCCCGTATTTGTCCCGCGGCCGTTTCGATCGATGCTGTCGCCTCACTAGTGAATGGTGGTGGTGCGACCGCCCGTCCTCATTACACTACTACTATTAAACACGAGACTATCAGGTTTAGCGCCTGGAGCGAAAGGATCTTGTTCTGATTTGAGTTGACTCGATTGGGACTGAATGTTTGTATATAGTAATTCGGTTGTGCTGAGTGTGAATTCAATAGCTCAGTGAACAACACGGTCCATTCAGGGAAACGCGCACCGAAGTTTTAATTATAAATAAATAAACTGCTTCTGAGTGCAGACAACAGCAAAACCCGAGTCCAAAATGTCACTTGAGAACGATCATACAAAACCACATTGGAATCCACATATAAAAATTATTTACAACAAAAAATAATGTAAACCTATTTTATTCTGATTATGTTTTGCCAAAATATGCTGTACATTTTTTATATGAACGAAGTCAATTTCTTCCAAAGGTATCGATAGACCTCGTTATCCTCAATATGTTCGGGTCCGCTGCAGCAACTTTGTGAACATTGATAATCTTTTGTACACTTGACCGGCACAGATACTTTACTGTACAGAACTCCGGATTGAGTTTGTTCACGACAAACCTGGTATCCATCCTATCTCCGTTTACTCAGCCATAACGTGCACTCATGAGCAATCACCTCAAAAGTTTTCTGCTTCAGGTGGCGTTCGACAGGATATCCGATCTTTCCTTTCCAGCAACGTGTTGGACAGCGTTCTGGGAGGAGTACTCGAGGGTTTTGAAGATCTCGGACTGGAGCTTCTGCCGAGTAGACGGACGTTGGTTATCTGAACGACACCGTTTCAGTCAGATTATCTGCTGTGAACGTGCAAACTATACTGAACCTGTTGGCTGTTATAACTGGCCTGTATGGTGTGTAATTTGCACTTTTACACTGTAAATTGTCGCTACAATATCGAGTTAAACCTGACTCCGTTTTGTTGAGGGCAGGCTGCTGGAGATTGTTGGCCGTTTCACCTACCTGAGCACTAACAACTCATATGGAAGGTTGTTGACGGTGTATCCACGAGAATAACGGAAACATGCAGTAGAAAGCTTACCACGTTTGAGCATGCTTTTTTGTCTGTTTGAATCTAGCTGAAACCTAGGTGTTACACAAATGGGTCTCCTCAAAATCAGCAAATCTGGCCCAACACCCGTAAGTACTTTTTAGTCAATAGATCTCTTACCATCTGTAACTAGACTCGAGTAAATAACTTTCCCGACGAGCGCACACCAATCAACTAACCATTTTAATTCACAGCTGGTGCATGAATAAGACTTACTATCATGCATTTCATGGTTGCATCGTCTGGAACTCGAAAATTAGGGCCCAGTCCATAGGAGTTAATATGGTCGTAGAGCTATGGAACAGAAATGGGAAGATCGATTAGCAAGTTGTTGTCAAAAACTGTTATCTTGGTCTGAATCGGGTCAAGTCACCAAATTACTTGACGCATCTCAGCAGTTGAATAATTGACGTTTACATAATCGCATCTTCAGCACATCAACTAACTAGGTTATTAGTTAAAATTGACCAATGTGAGTTTCCGGTGTGGCTTCGTGGCTCAGCCAATAGAACAACTATAGTGTAAGGACAGGCTGTTTTGACCGTGTTCTTAATCCAGTCGATGGCCGGATTTCTCACAAAATGATTGGCTGAAAAGTCTACGGGAATGTGGAAGCAGCAAACGTTAATGATGTTTCACTTGTATCAACCAAGATCCAGAAGTACTCATAGGAATCCTATTCATTCCTAATTGCGTAAATACAGGCACTTTCCATCAGTCTGTCCAATCGGTTCAACGGACAATAACTGACAAAGGGACTATAGTGAGAGTCGGCTAATAAGGATGATGAAATACGGTTTGATAGATCCGTCAGAAAACGATCACTACAAATTCACACACACCACACTGTAACACCAAGGCGCAGATGTCCAAGCTCTTTGTCCCATTCACTTTACTCATGGTAGACGTTTGATTATACTATCACACAGATATATATGCATATACATTATACGCATTCTAACAGTGTTACTTGCAACTGTGGCTATCTTAGTTGTATCCTAAACAAATTCGTTTCATGTTCCACTTACGTCTAAAACATAAATCTGTTCGGTATCTGGGACTGGTCAGAAGATTCATACGAGCAAAAAGAATGAACAAAGTGTAATTTGTCTTCATCGGAACCCTTGTTGTTCCTAACATATTAGAAACTTCGTACGCATACACGTACGTAGCGCCACATGTGCGGCACGGCAAACGGCGACGTCAGTGGGTGGGCGGTGAACACAGTTGCTCCATGAAAGCGTGATCGGTGCTCAAACACTGGTGGCGACAATGGTGTACACTAACTGACGAGCTCTAACGCGAGCGAAATTGGAATACGGTTATTCTCTTTCGAAGAGGCTAGCTGAAAATCCCTTGAAAATATGAGAGTTGCGGCCATTTGAGAATGAGATTCACGATATATTTTAAAAATGCTCAGTTGCTATGTGATAGTCATGTATATTACAGGGCCAACCAAAAATAATGACTTCGGAATCCACAAAAACCATTGAACAGAGTCTGGCTCAGTCTTCCATGGTTGCTGGTAAGTAGAACAAGTTTGTATGCAACGCTACCAAATATTCGAGTTGCTCTTAAAAAAACAGTGATACCTGCTTGATAGTCCAAAATGAAGGTAACATACAGCGGCAAAGTATAAATCAGTCACAAAATTTTTAAACACCTCGATATAAACATTCACGAACTCTTGACCTTGTGTATCAGAACAACACCGGATGTTCATTGAAACTTAAAGTTAGGCTAGAACAGTGTTTTTGTCAGATATGCAGGTTTCGGCTATAGAATCTTTTACTAAAGCAGAAAGATAAGCGGTAGAGCTTGTGTAAAACTGTTCTAATTAACGATATATTCATGCCATAAGCGGTGCTTCAAAACACAAGCATAGAGTGTACACAGACGAACTCAAATGAGGAAACTCACTTCCTATCGACCGACCAGTCATCATCATCATCATCATCATCATCATCATCATCATCACAGACAGTCGGAGCCTCGACTGTGGTTATCGTGTGATCAGAAACCACATTCTGACCACTGCATGGGTGAAAATAGTGTGCAAATTTTGGAACTGATCCCATGCCCTGATGACGTAGATGTTTAGTTTGCTAATTTACTGCATTTCAGTGACTCAACCCTTTTTCTCAGTTAAACAGATTCACGGACAGCCGAACTCGTTCAATATGAACTAGGCCAAAGCAACATCTTTTACCACCGTGTTCGGATTTCATCACTTCCGCTTACTTTTTTGTAGGCATGATTGCCTTCCAACAACTTCCCGCTCCTATTTTAGGTAGAGTTCATCTCTGTCATTAAGTGACTGGGTATTATACAACCATCACGACGTTGATAGCAAAGTACTCTCAATATGGAAACGCTACAACGCAGCGATTATGGATTTTTGTAATTGACAGACCAACGTAGCATCGACGAACCAGACCCAAACCGCACCAGACTGCATGCGTAACCGACTGCACATCACAGGCAGTGCACGTTACCGTAGATCATGTGTCAATAAAACTGTGGAATTAGCGTTATATCAATTGACCTCACGGTGACATTTGAAAAAGAAGGCATCAGACTACAGTGAACAAGCGATACGCGAAGAAGTCTCAGCCAGAAGTTAAGGATCTGAAATATAAAGTAAAATTGACGAACATCATACTGATTTCGAAGAACTCTGCAGTCGTTTGTATACGGACGTTGCCTATGGACTGACAGACTTCAAAGCACAGCATCGATCAGAACGTGACGGCTCAAATGTACTAACTCCACCTAAGCAGCTGCCAAATTAGATGGAATTACTGAAGTGCATGACCGGCGGATTTTCCGCTCTTCTGTGAGTCGGTCCCATTCTGCGTTTTATTGCAAGAGGTATCGAATATGGTATGAAAACGTACTCACAGTATGACAATTTGTTTTCGGGAGGAAAACTCATTGGAGTGGTGATAATTTCTGGGATGTCCACTTATGATCAGGAATTTAAATCTAGTAAAATTATAGAAAGCTTCAAAACTATGGTACCATACATGGCTCAGGTGATTCGTGATGGAGAGTGTAGCACAATCAGCGCGGCCTATTTGGTGGTAGCCGATCTCGTGGTTGTGAAATTTGGGGATCGTGTAGCTGCTGATGTGCAGCTAATCTACGCCAGTGAGTGGAGGGTGGACAACTCCTCCTTGACTGGGGAATCCGAACCCCAGAGCCGCTCAGCTCTGTGTATAGAGACAAAATCTGATATATTTTCCAACAAATATTTTGGAGGGTGCTGGCAGGGGCCTAGTGATTCGTACACGAAACGAAACCGTAATGGGTCGCATTGCAAGATTGACTACAACTATCGGAAACCAACAGACACCTCTGGGACAAGAGCTCTCTCATTTCATCAATATAACTACCATTGTTGCAGTGATAGTCCGTGTCTCTTGCACAGTTGCTTCATTCTACTTTGGCTACTCATGGGTCAAAGCAACCCTATTCTTGTTGCATTTGATTGTGGCTATGGTTTCCGAAAGTTTGTTACCTACATTAACCTTGGCCCTGTCTCTGACGTCGTATGGCCAACAAAAATGGCCTATTACGAAATCTATAAGCCTTAGAGACGCTTGGGTCTACCAGCTGCACATGCTCAGACAAAACCGGTACGCCGACTCAGAATCGCATGACCGTCACACACGTGTGGTACGACGGCACCACTTTTGAGGCGGACGAGGAAGAAGCATCGGTCAGCATCGAACTTAAGTGGTCATGGTCGCTACTCAGCCTTGCCGCCATGCTGTGTAGTCGGGCCACGTTCAGAGAGAAACAGAACGCGGTCCCGATCATCCGACAAGAATGTATCGGGGACGCGACTGAAGTCGGTCTTCTGAAATATTTCAAGGTGAACATCAGCTCGACCATGGAATATCGAAGATCATGTGACGAAGTGGTTGAAATCCCGTTTAATCCGACATAGAAATTTCAGGTCTGCATACATCGAATCAACAACAATAATTCACATTTCACGTTGGTTATGAAAGGTGCACCAGAGCGCATTCTGGAGCGCTGTGATACCCTATGAATTCATAACGAGGAGAAAAGGATAATGGATGAGAAACGTAAAGCATTTAACGATGCTTATGATGCACTTGGGGAAATGGAAGAGCGAGTGCTTGGATTTTGCGACTTTGAACTGCCTTCTTTTATTTGTCCTGAAAACTAAGCACTTGACACGGAGAGCTTGAACTTTTAGTTAGAGGGACTTATTTGCTGATTGATCCCCCAAGAGCTCCTGTACCCGATACAGTCACCAAATGTTGACAGGCTGGTACATTGGTTGTTATAGTCACTGGTGATCATTTAATCACAGTAAAGGCCATCGCAAAGGCAATAAGCACCCTATCCACCCATAGCAGGACAGTGGAGGACTTAGCTCAAGAACGCGGTGTCCCCGCAGATAAGATATATCCGAGGGAGGCGAATGCGTGCGTGATACACGGAACAGATCAACGAGCAATGACCGAAACCCAACTGGATCAATTACGATAATTACGACAACACGAAGAATTTGTATTCGCACGAACAAGCCCGTAGCAAAATTATTTATTGTGGAAATTCTCCAGCGCAAAGGTCGGTGACCGGTGATGGAGTCAATGATAGCCCAGCGCTGAAAAAAAGCCTATATCGGCGTGGCCATGGGTATTACAGGAAGCGACGTCAGCAAACAGGCCGCCGACATGATATTGTTAGACGACAATTTCGCCACCATAGGGAGCGCTGTAGAAGAAGGTCGGATTATATTTGATAACCTTAAGAAATCTATTGCTTATACGTATTGCTTAACTTCGAAAATTCCGGAACTGCTGACCCTCATATTATTCATGCCCCTCAAAATACCACTGGTTTTGGGAACCGTAACAATTTTGTGCATTGATTTGGGAACTGACATGTTCCCAGCCATTCCAATGGCTTACGAGAAACCGGAGAATGACATCACGAAGAGAAAACCGCGTGATCACCAAAACGACCCGTTTAGTAAATCTCAGCCTAGTTCCAATGGCGTTTAAACAGATCGGCACGATCCAAGCAGCGACGGGACTTATGCGGCGTGAGTAGTACTTGTTGAAAATGGCTCTAGACTTACAACGTTGGTTGCTGATGTTTGGGAACAGTGGTGGCGATGTTTGTAGCTCGGGTTGGTGGATTTGATATTGATATATTCGCCGAGCTTAACATTTGGGTTGCAAACGTTTCATCACCAAGCGACGTGACATCATCAGTGCGTGAGTGTTTCAGCGTGTAGTTTTGAATGTGGCGTTCGGTGAAGTTGGATCGATGCCTGCTCTTATATAGCAGAATGGGTTGACCTACTGGTCTGAATTCTGGTTGGTCGTTTTCTGTCGTGTTTGACCTGACCCACCATGGGCTGATTTTGTCGCAATTGATCTTTGACCTGGTGTCCGATTGGTTGTGCCCTGGAGTCTTTGGGCTGGAGTCTGATTGGCTGCTCTCTGTCGTTTGGGCTTACCGGTAGTTGGGCTCGATGAAGTTTACGTCTCCTCAAATCCTTGATTCACATTGGTTCATAGATTTTGTCTAGTTCGATGTGTTTGTTTATTGGACCGGTTGATGAGTACCAAGCTTTGAGAAATTCTCTTGCATGTTTGGTATTTGCCTGAGTAAGGATTTCTGCGGTGTTCAAGTTGAAGGCGTGTCCAGTTTCACCCTCGTGGGCGGAGATCAGGGAAAATTGATCGTGCCTCTTGATGGCCAGTTCGTGTTCATGTATTCGTGTTGATAATTTCCGTTCTGTTTGGCCGACGTAGTGTTGTCTACAGTCATTGCACTGGATTTTGTAAATGACGTTTCTTCTGTCGGCGGGTTTG
>QNGE01000339.1:104651-120159 GCA_008508345.1 Paragonimus westermani | reverse complement strand
AGAAGCACTAGACTCGAGTTTTGCTCTCATTAGAGCTCGTCAGTAGTGCATATCCTTGCCACGGCCGGGATTTGAACTCCGGCCATTCCAATCATGAGGCAACCGCGTTAACCAGTGTGCCATTGACCTCACATTAGGCACGACCGAATTATCAAATCTGAACGTTCAACCACTCTCGATTGTGAGCAATGATCAGGTTGCCCGTTGCCCGTTGCCTGTTAACTCCAATCGATAACCCCGCGATTAGGACTTCCGAGACAGGCCGAGAGCACTGATCTCATTAAACCTGCAAGGCGATATTTTAGATTACTGATGAGTAGTTGTGGGTTTGGTTTATCTTCAGGTTGACCATCACGCACATTTGATCGCAGTCTTCATATTCAGACGGTCAACCTGAAAATAAACCAAATCCCCAACTACTCATCAGTAATCTAAAAGAATAAAACAGCTTTATTTAACTTAGGCACTTAACTATATTTTTAAATAAATAACGGTTGCCCCGAATCGGGTCATTTTTAACGTTCAGCGTTTCACATTTGATCACTACTCTGTTGGTGTTGACTACAATTTCGAGCTTTCCATGAGGTCCTCTATTTAAGACTGAGGCATTTTGCTCCACGAATCCATGGGCATTGATGACTCACTGCCGCATACGCGAAGCTCGGTGTAGGAAAGTCCATGGTACTAGATGCTATCAGCGCCTCTTTGTTAGTATTTGAAGACTATACGAGTAGCTGGTACGTGTGCCGATCTTATGACCTCTCCTGAGTGTAATTCGGGTCGAATCAGGAAAGGCGTTGTTGGGGTTATCGTAAACAGCCCAGCCCTAGCTAACCTATGATAGCCCCGGTTGCCCATACGGTAGTGATTCTTATTCAACGGTTCCTTTTTATGCCTCACGTTTCCGGTTGCACGATGGCACAGTACCACATATTTCCCTATTCGAAAACGAACAATCCCGTCCTTCGGTTTACCCACACGAAAAGTGCCAACAGATTGCGAATTTTCCATGCCACCCCATGTGATATGCTACTGTGGTCATTCAGTATAATTTAACTCTGTTAATATGGTCCATAGCCGAATATACAATTCCTATGGTTCCATTTTTCAGAAGTCTACAATAGCTCAATGCCAGACGAATGAAGGTCACACAGTGAGCGTCATGTGCACAGACGACCGTCAAAAAGATGTGCTACTACGGTACAGATAACGGCTCGAAGGAGATAGTGGGGCATGTTGACGTGACCGAAGGACGGGGACTAGCTGTTGTCAGGTCGTGCGCCCCGGGGATGAGCACCGTCACGATAATTCAAGCATTCTTAACAAATGGATTATTACGAGCAGGTTTTAATACTCTACGTTTCAATCACTTCGGATGGCTTTCCGCAGGAGTGTTGTAATCGAAATCACATTAGCAAAGGCTTGCTCGTAACGTTGTGTTATTCTCACCCCATTTGTTAATAACATGTTAAACACGATGTCCAAATTGTTTGACTTCATTCTTACTAGATTTGGGGCGAATATCTTACAACTGAAACAATCTTCACACAGAAGGATAAAGAGAAAATCCATAAAAATAATCCGCAGACAAAAGCAATCCTAGTGGTCGACTTTTTTCAGTAAGTTGAGCAGAAGAGAAACACTATAACAAATTTACTTCACATGTTCCAATCAGTAGTTCAGGTGTGAGTAGTGGAAACCGAAAGAAGAAATTTCTAACCGAAGTGAACAACATACATGGGTTGTAATCAATACCGATACTCACAGCAAAATCAGCGAAAAACGAAAATCAATAAAAGACTGTCTTCGAGAGCACGACGCTGATTGTTAAGGAACAATCTGCGGGAGGCGTGAGTATACATTAGGGTGCTAAACGTTAAGTTAATGCTGATTTGATGATGACCTTTGGTGGGAGACGCAACTTTCCGTACTTCTTGCACATTTCTAACAATTGGTTGTACTGATGAATGTCGCAGACGCTACAGGATTAGACAATTTGATCTCCATTGCAAGCTTTCTCTCCATTTTACCTGTATCATTATTCCTACATTTGCCGGATAAGTGGTGAATGTATTGAATGATAGATAACAGAACAGCTCGAAGGTAGTAAACACAACCAAGCAATTTTCTAGAGTTTCTTGCGTTCTTTATAATATGGCACAAATCATCTTGCTAAGTGCCCTCCGGAGACAAGACTGTTTTTATGGAGTCACTCATAACTAGTGTTTTCTAACGAGCGATGACCGGGGTCGTTAGCACAGTTTTCCCGGCGAGCACCAGAATAAATGGTGTCGTAATAGTGTACGTTGGATGAACCGACCGGTGACAGAATGGGATGCAAACAGTGCACCGTAACGTTGGATCACAAGTTGTTCCTTACATGCCAGCGACAACCAGCTACGACCATTGAGCAGCAATCTTGTACCGTAGGTCACAGCTGGTGAATGAACAACACTCAGCCATCATCGGCATTGAGTAGAGAGTTAAAAGAGGGTGATCAACAAAAAACAAGCTATTTGACTTTATCGGAGATGGACTACG
Source organism: Paragonimus westermani (assembly GCA_008508345.1). Taxonomy (NCBI): domain Eukaryota; kingdom Metazoa; phylum Platyhelminthes; class Trematoda; order Plagiorchiida; family Troglotrematidae; genus Paragonimus; species Paragonimus westermani. The sequence continues at coordinate 117,618 of QNGE01000339.1, read as the reverse complement.
AACACTGAGGACTGTACTAGTAGGTTCATCGCAACTTACTATCACTTGCGTACAAGCTCAATCCACCCGAAGAAAACTACGTACTAAATGTCGAGAGTACTACTTGTTACTCATGGAGGTGGGTTAAATCAAACTCGCTGTTATGAATGAACAAAATAAGCGTAACTGATCAACGTCTTGACGTTGAAATGAGCAAACCAACAAGCAATGCACACTCATGAGAGTCACTGCTATGAGCGTGCCCTGTTAGAAGGTTCAATAACCAAGGTTTGAATGCTGGTATTGAGACCACACAGGATGGTTGCAAAACATTATTCCAAAGCACCATGTGTTCGTTCTGTTCGGAATATGAGTTCCAACGAGTTCAAAATGTTGAGACTGCTTAATTTTCGAAGATGTAAACGATGGATGTTTCAGCTAGCTGAATAGAGATTTCCGGGATTTTATTACAGACTTTCGAAATATATTTCCGCCACCCTGAGAAAACCTGTGCAATGGACCCAGTTGGAAACAGCATCTGTCAAACGGGAGTATATAATGAATTCAAGGCAAATTTGTTTGGCACAACACTTTTCTCAGTCCGCGTTTCAAGACAATGCAAGAAGTTAGGATGCAAAAAAACTCACCAGCTGATGTAACTTCATCATCCTCATCCAAAACATCCTCAGTGTTTCCACTATCTGCATCCGAATAAAAGCTTGCCCATTTAGTGCTTGACACGGCGGCTAATATCGCGCCCTGAGATGACAAAAAAGCGTTAATCACGACGGATCCCTACCCTTGTTATAGAGTGTGTGTAGGCATAGGGGAAGTGAGGAACAAGTTAGACACTTTAAGGGTACAATGAAACCAGGGTTGTATGGCTACCTCTTTTAATACGCTAGCAACATAAGCTTACTCAAATGAAAAGTCCGTTTTGGCCAACTGGTAGCACTCCACTGAAGTGTGAAATACCGCCACAAAACAAGCAGCACCTTCGAATTGCACATAACAATCATTCATAACCTGCATGCCGTATGAAAGTGAACCAGATCAGAATAAAAACAACCCGTTTTTAATTCACCATGGTTCAGTTTTAGCTCGGTACGTTAATTGAGAAATTAAACAGTACATCCACTAAGAAGCATTTAAGTGACCACAACAGTTCGCACTGTGAATCCTCACACCAACAAATGACAGATATGTTGTGGGACACCGGCCTGTTTGGCTAGGTTAAAATAATTACTAATACCTTCACAAGCATTCAATACTTGCCCTATGAACTGCTTATCGGAGCGAAGCAGTTCATACTTTTGAAAACACTTCCTGAGTCGTTGGGAAAAAGACTCCACGGACAACTGTCCTCTGTAGTTATTCATCGGGTAAATACACCTTCAGAGTCTGTGAACTGTACATTTATGGCAGACTATAATCAATTATGGAGAAATGATTGATCGCAGATGTCTAACGTTACACTATTCCAGTTTGAGTACATGTAGAATGGTAGAGTGGGCTGAATTCCGGAAGCGCACCGTGAGGCTGCGTGTGACAGGTAATATCATTGTAGTCATGGGAGTTGCAAGTCGTGAACGAACTTCTCTTGAAAATACGGAAGTCGATTATGTCACTGGATGCAGATTAATTTTGCTGTAGCTAGCACGCACCGCTGGATTGATTTTGGTTGACGTTGAATGATGCGACAAATAACTCAAAAGCTGTTTTAACATCGACTTTATGAGTAACATCTATCAGAAATGGGGATATCACACTGGTAGTTGTATTGCTAACTTTAACGCCAGCCAAAGTCGAGTGATATTCCTGGGTCCAGTTGAATAAGCAAACCCTAGTAACATCCACGTGCTGTGCTGGATAACTGGGAAATGAGTAGGCGAGCAGTGACTTGTCGTGAACAGATAAGTTCAGACTTCTGTTGTGCATTGTCCCAATAGTAAACCGGACTAGCAATGTGGCTGCCAAATGGTAAAGACAACTGTCTGCTCCAGCTGTGAGATACCTTCAGAATGGAAACTGTAGAAATAAAACTTAATCTTTGGCAGCGTAGGTATGTTGGTGGTCTGTTGGAGTAACGCAAACGTGATTTTTTATGAAACTACCCGGATGCCACTTTCCTGAAGCACATCAGGGACGGAATTCACTATGCCAATGACCAAAATTTGGTGGCGATAGATGTGCGGAACTAAGACTATTATGATTCGAACGATCAAAAGTTTGTGGTCTTTATATCTGCGACCAAACAATTCCTTACTTTCGTTTAGTGTTTCTTATAAACGCACACCTGACAATCTTTACAACTGTATCAACCCGATGAAGAATTACCGTACACAATTGTTTGTGACATTTTATTTTTGACGCAGCTCATCTCTCGCAGACCGACAGTGTGACATGCAGCACATTTCCTGAGCCGTCAATTAGGTGGTTACCTTCCTTCTACGATCCAATGTGACGATATACGACACGAACATTAGTGGAATAAACTACGTCAAAAACGGGGTACAAACAACAATGGAATGGGCTAGGTTAAATAGAAAACTAAAGTTCAAGAAAGACAGCCAACACCGACCTTCAGCTTTCGCCTTGCGTTAAAACGGCGCATTTCCTCTACTGTCTCGTGCAAGTGTGTTTTGGACGCGCGTGCTTTCTGACTGATCCACGGGTGGTGCAAAGCCTCCTCGATGGTCATTCGTTGATCAGGATTCGGTTCCAACAGTCGCAGAACCAAATCTCTAGCTTCGGTGGAAATCATGTTCCACACCTTTGGCTGGAGCTTTTGTGGGAGAATATGCAATGGATATGACCGGTCAAGTAGTAATCACAACGAACTTGGAATCGAGCAGTGCATGTACTCTACTGAAATTGACAAAAAAAAGAGCGAGTAGATGAGTATGATTATCACAACTGTATTCTAAGTGCCGTGGATGTCAGGAGAGCACCTTTCATAGTGCATTTACTACGCGTCAAGGCCGCCTGTGTGTTCGATACCCGAGCCAGGACTCAAGCTGTATTCTCATTGGCCGCGCTTCAACGACCAACGCCCCCATTCATCCACACATTAAAAAATGACGCTCCCGTTTACAAATGCGACAAAGAAGTACGTACTTTTACTCAGTCCCTTATTCTCTCTACCGTTGTTATTGCTCGTAAGGCTTACCGCTGACTGTACCCGAATAGAGATAGAACAGTTACCGAAAGAAATTTCCTGTGTGAACGTCTGGGAGTAAAGCAGTTCTTTGTAAAGAAAAGTTGTGAGGTGAAACAACTGCTTTAATGAGTTGGCGCATAGAGTAGGATTAACTCATTTCTAGACTGACCTTGATTGGACAAGCTTAAAAAATGTGTATCCAGAACAAGCGTGTACTGACACCACCATGCTTCATATTACTCACTGCAAAAAGTGGTATCCGTGGTTCAGAGCGGAAAGCGGGATCAAAGATTGAACACTGACCAAGACAGTCTGAAGGACACCCATAACAGACTGTGCGATCAGGCTCAGGCTGGTCTGAATTTGATGAATAATCGCCAGTGAGCACAAAACAGTCTTCAATTGTTTAATAATTATGATCCTGGCGAAAACTAGGGACAACTGAATATGGTGGTGTGGCATGCTGACATAGAGAGGTCAAATTCATCAATCTAAAATGCTGAGGGCTTGCGAGGAATTGCTGTTATTGCGCTCAATTTTAGGGTTATGTGTTGGCTTCATATCTCCTCACTCAACAGACCAAACCTCTGTCTGTTCTAACCTGCTCCATAGCTCCGACATTGTCACACGCATTGTGGATTAATATTTAAAAGATACTGTGTTTTTAGTGAAAGTGACGGTTCTCAATTCTGAACGAAAACAAGGAGAACGATCTTCGGAGTAATGCAAATTCTGCAAACAGCTTCGTGACAAAACGTATGCATGGGGACTTGAAATACTGACAAGTGGACAATATTACAAAGCACTACTACTAGAACGCCACCAACCCGCTGGAGCCCGCACATCTTATTGTTCCACTGAACAAGCAGCGCAGGTACCAAGTCCATCCGTGCGATCTTTCATCTATGGCCCACATTGAATGGATTACATGCATGTATTTTCCAATAACCAGTCCTCACTAATATAGTGAACTCAATTCTTTTTAGCAGTTATCCACTTAATTATTTGCTACTGATTAGCAACCTGCCAATTACAAACTGCTATTTTCTGTGCACAGATTCCGTTTCTTTCGAAAATCGTATTTCTGGAAGGCAGTTTCACGTGAACAAACCTTCAGTACTTCGTCTCATTCTACACTAATCGGCAATTTTACAAATGTCTCGATAAGCTTCTGATGACCGTGATCATTACAGATTCCACTAAGTATAAATGCTGTGCAATGCTTCAAAAATGAATTTAATAACCACTTTATTCAACAAGCCCAGGCCCTAGTTATTCTGACTTATCTCGTAGTTACTCGAAAATTGTTATATGCAGTGCAAATTGGGGCCTGTAGGTGAATTCCTCTAGGGTGAATGCAACAATGATGTGTCGGTAAGGCCATAAAGTTACATGCTAACAGCGTTCTAAGTTTGCTTCACTAAAGGAGAAACTACTACGGACGTGTATACCACTCGATTTCAAATCTGGTCACGTTTACCGCGTATGATTACGAGGCCGAATAGACAAACTGCGGACTTCTGACTATCGCCAAAGTCAATACACGATACAGAAGATGTTAGCGAAGCGGATAGCTAAGTAGACAGAATAACGGATCCCACAGCTAGATGTAGAACCTGCTGTCAAATTTTGTATACTTTCTATCCATCTGCGATGTGAATTCAACCTCACCTACATAAACGGACACAATCACGTTCATTGTCCAACACATACATACCACAAGGACCACGTTCTTAAGTGTAGAAACGATACTCCAAACACTTAAAAACGTTATATTTCTGTTTAGCAGGAGCTGGTAGAATCAGTTTATAGATCACGAGACTGCGTCAGCGGAGTTTAACAATATACTCGAAGGGCTGACACATTAGCAGTGGTGGGTGCGTCAAACTATAACAAAACCGAAAACGAACCGAAATGAGAAGGTACCAAATTTACATTAAATCTCTTAACTACCATGAATTAAGATTTCTGGGCGTGATATGTAGGCAAACAAACTTTGCTCACATGATACCGACCGGAGACAATCTGTGTGAACAGCACGTCGCGGGTTCCATAGAACGGCAGCGAACCACTGAGCAGTGTGAATAGCAACAGACCACAACTCCACGCGTCCACTGGTTTTCCGTATGTTTCACGACGCACCATCTCCGGAGCCATAAAATGAGGAGTGCCAATGCGACCTGCGTTAGAACGAAAATGTTTTGGAGATGGTCGTATTACAAAACGGTCACTACTGAAACAGAATGAATATCAATGGTTCCTGATAGTTTGTTTTGCGGGAAAAAATTAATCCCAAGGTTCCCACCCCAACCTAGTGACATAAAAATCCCATTCATGAAACTCTGGAGGCATGCCTTGTCACGGGGTGCGGCAAATAAAACACTGGTGCCTACTTCTCATTACTGCTGTTTAAATCGTTACCGTGGTTCCAAGAATCAATACAAAGTGTATGCTTGGTTAAGAGTCCGAGCTTCCAAAAAATTCACCGAGAGCGACATTCAATGAGTCAACCTATATTCCGGCGTCAAGCCTTGCAGGTTTCTGCGTCTGTCCTAAAAACGTGCATATAGAATCTGGATAGTCAAAGGGAGGTGAAAACCAAACAGTTTCAGAATTAGACGTTCTCAAAGGTTCAGGAGTAATGTCATGACAAGTCGTAAACTTGATTGCTAACGGTATGCGTACGTAAGAGACACAAGCTGAGACAGCGACTGTTTGATTCTGCAAGTTAACTTCGATAGGCTGCCCCTTTTTCATCATTCAAGCACTAAACTGTGACCTCTTCTTCATCACATTATTAACCGTTTGTTAGTTATCCACATTTTACACTACAGAAGACAACAACTCAAATTCGTCTATGGTTGTAATTTGAAATGCCAAAAAAGTCAATGTTCATGATAGAAGTGCTTCGCTGAAAATATTCAATAAGCAAAGCCTATGATTTAAAAAAGGGATCTGGTCAATAAAAAGAATCGGAATTGCAAAAGGCGAGAAAAACGAAAGCTTAGATCTTCACACAGTAAGTTACCCTTGGTTGTGAGATCACTCCGCACGTTGACAACCACCAATGCAAAATGAGTTATGTGGATCTCACCTTTTTCATAGCCGCTGTCTAACTTTGTGTGCTGCGGTTTACAATGTGTTTTCCATAAAAGGCTGAATTTTATGTGGCGGAAATTGGGGACGGGGATGAATTCAACAAACGGCTACAGTGTGAATGCCCTTATTGCGATATTATCCAGGGCGTATAAATGAGGCTTTGTTTCTATGTTGGTGCTTATCGTTTTTATGTTTTGTTGTCGATTTCGGAGTGTTCACTAGTTAAATGGATAGATGTATGGTAATCGTGTCTGTCTTAAGGTCGCCAAGGAGAGGTATTCAATGCGGCACCATTACTTTGTATGCGGATCCACCGATAGGCATTTGAAAAAGTTCTAAATTAACATTTCAAGCTTCATTTTCGAAAATAATTTTTATGTTGAATCTGCTTGACGGATCGTGCCAAACACGATCGATTAATGGCGGGATGAATTGACGAAACGTACCACCATAATTTCAGCATGCTGCCCGATTTGGTCTGTGCCCGAGTGGAATTGCTAACGAGTAACTAGGTGATTGGTAGTACAATTTCATTCGTCAACAGTAGCGTTGGTGGATTCCAGCGTGAAAAGTTTGAGAAGTCCTGCTGGGGCAGTCCAGCCCCTGGGTCATTTGGTGGACTCCCTATGAGACAGTGAGACGAGTGAGTAACGGAGTACAAGTGTGAAATTTCCGACCTCCCCACGTAGTTTCATAGCTCAGCCGGTGAAGCGCATGCCGTTCTTGTCGCTGGTTCGAATCCAGCTGAAGTCCTGCTTTTTCACAATCAGGTTTCATCTAAGTCATCAAACCCGCCAAACTACTCTTTAGGTTTAAGACTGGCACAAGCTCAAACTGACCAAACCAGATCAAACCTTAAGCGAACGACGAGTTGCCCCAATGTGGAAGGCAAACGGTAAACGTCGTCCTCGGGATCACAAAATTCACACGAATAGTTAGCGCTCGCCAAGGAAGGCATTTCCATTGACTCCAATATGAGTAACGGATCGTTATTTCAACATAAACCGGCAAAAACGGTGAGTAATAGCGAGATGGAGATTCGAATTCCCGCACAAATTCACGATAAAACATGCCAAGCCTTGCGACTGAAAGTTATATGGTAGCAGATTGACTTTCACCCTAGCAAACAATGCCGTTGGTAACTCATAATCCACCGTCTTTAGCCAAAATAGACGAATTCCATAGCCTTTGGCTACTTATGTTTTGTATACTATTGGTCATGGTACACTGCTGACTATATTTCACGCGCTAACTAACCCCGATTGATGTGAGTGGTTCGTGCACCGGGGGCAACGAGTGGACGGAGATTGAACACAGGGCACTCTCACCCTATACCTATGGAGATTACCATTGGCCAGAGCTGTGCGTTCGACGTGTATCCGACACGCATAACACAACTGTGTCCAGCTAAGGCAACCAACCTACCTTTACAATGAACCAGTTTGGCACTGACCTTCCAAGTGCAGCCAGACAGGCTGGATTGCCATCTCGGTCGGTTCGTTGTGTATGTCTGTACTCACCCCTTGTCATCACCTTCGTGGTCACTCGTTCGTGTGGCCCTATCACACCGCGTGCATGCCCCATATCCGTGTTCGTGTGGATTGTTACACTCCTAGATGATTGATGCATTTTGTTGAGATGGGACGAAAAGCCTGGAACCGATCACTTCTGTGATGTGTTTGTCGGCCACACGTGCAATGTGCAGCTTTAGCCAATGGTACTACAAGCAAATAAAGGGTGGGAGCGAGAGCATCTTATGCACGGTGTTCGTTAGATCATTGCCCCTGTTCCCAGGACAGAGTACAACAGTGAATAGGATTGTTCAACGTGCGGCTACCAAGTTGGTCCACTGGCCTGCGACATGAGTTAAGAGTTCAGATATCTGGTGATGTTCCATCATTTGTTCTTGCGGGTAAGCTTAGAAGACTATTTCGGGTAAGTCTGTTTCATCAAAAACTCCCTTAAAAACATGAAACATGTTCGTTTAATCGCAACCTCACGATGAATTCGGACCAAATGGCTCAATGAGCGAATCGCATCGCCGGTGAGCATTCGCTTTAATAACTTGAAACAATTTGTCCCCTTTATCAATTTGAATAGCACAGAGAACACGAAGTTCACGAGATGAATTCACTTCATATCCTCTTTTCGATTACAAACGTTGTACTGAAAAAGTTAAATGAGAACTTTACACAGATAGTGTTGCTGATAACAACATTTTGGTAGAGGAACAAATATCAAGAAAGCTCCAAATCTTACTGCTACATGGATATATCTCGGAACTGCAATACAGATAGATGAAGCCAACCGGAACCCACACACCACAATTAAGAGATGCTCCAAAAACACATAAATGTGGTGTCCCGTTATGGCCAATCTTGTATACGGACAACTCATCATACCACAAGCTTGCCAGATGGCTTGTAGACATCCTCCACATGACCCGTCAGATGTTTACTCCTCATTGTGTAAAAGATCCCTTCGATCTGATACAAACTTTACAGAACGTGTCAATGAGTTCACATAAGATGTATTCTATCAACGTTGGCTCTTTATTTACGAACGTCCCCCTCCGAGAAACAGTTGACTTTCTATGCGATTTTATTTCTCATCAAAATTTGCCTTTTTGTCTTCCAGTTGATTACCTTAAGGAACTTATACTTTTATGTACAGAGAATATCCGTTTTTATTTTGGAGGATTCTCCTATAAACAAGTTAGTGGTGTAGCAATGGGTAACCCATTGGGCCCTACACTTACAGATATATTTTTAGGAATGGTTGATTTAAAACTATTCCATGCTATAGATGGCGCCAGCCTCTATGAGCGATATGTACATGATATTTTGATTTTTACTACTAACATTCATTTTGCTTCACTCTTGAACCGTTTCAATTCCGTTCATCCTAATCTTTCTATTTCTCATGAGGAGGAAACGAACAACAGTTTATCTTTTCTAGACATTTCGCTTACTAGACGGCAGGATGGCTCATTACAGCGCTCAGTACACCTCAAAACCACTCGGAGCGGTCAGTATCTACAGTTATTTTTTTGCGCCCATTACTTACAAAAGAGGCCTGGTATGAACCCTGTTTCATAGAGCCCGGAAGATACGCACCGATGACTGTTTCCAAGGAGAAGAGACCAAATTAAGGAAGGCACTACTCGTAAACGGATACCCTGAGAAGTTCATCGACGTTCACAGTCAGAGAAGAGTGACCAAGATTGTCGTCAGTACGGTTTCCAAAAGGCAGGTTTTTTGAAACTACTTTTCAAAGGTGATCACGTCACGAATGATGTAAGTCAAAAATTACAGTCTGCTCTAACTCATACATTCCCTAAGGCTAAGTTGCGATTGCTACTCACAACTAGGAGTGTCACTCAGCTTATTCGTAATCGTGACCTACCGAAATGTTCTGTCTCACATGTCATCTATCAGCTCACTTGCAGTTGCGGTGACGTCTATATCGGCGGAACAAATCGGTGCCCACAATTACTTAACATACGCCCAAGTGGTTGATACACGCCACGACGCAAGGGACATTGGTAACAGAACGACTGAGACGAAATCCGACTTCATCCATCACAAAACACATCATGGAAACAGGTCACGTTGTTGACCCGGTCAACTCGTTTCAAGTACTGTTGCGTAATCAAAACCTCAAACCGCTTGTTTTCTCCGAAGCAATGTTGATCAATACTCACCGGCCGGCTCCATTTGTGCACAAACTGTTGACTCACGCAATTTGTCCGCCCTGGAACTGAGGGCAGTCTTTGTTTTATGTAAACCCAATCGTTGAATGTTTCTATTGTATTGCTATCCGCATGTCCTATATATACTAATGTTTTGCATTCGTGGCTGAAGAGAGTAAGTGAACTGTTAACATCTCGCGATGTAAGTATTCTATCGTTATTGGGAAATAAACGAACTTTTAGCTGAGAACAAATGAATAATTGCCCGCGGTTTCCCAAAGCTACCTTGACCCTGGTTGAGAAAACCAAAGCGAGCGTAATGTAACTTTTAAATACTCTCGGGTACACAACGGAGAATTGTGGTGAGCGATTAGTAGGGCTTTAGTAAAATTGAGCAGTTTGGTCCGGTTACATACTTTGATCACACGGAACGATGAAACTATTCCAACGGTGTGTCCGGCCTAAGCTAGAAGCCTAGCGATCGATGAGGACGAGGTTCGATTGACCGATGCACGGCCAGTTGACTCGTTGAGTGGCGCAGCCACTTTGGTGGGTGCTGCTCAGCCTGCTTCTCTAGTCGTCTGTCTGTCCCCCAAATGTATGTCACTGCACTTTCAGGTGAACAAGTAGACACATGATTGGCCTAGAGAACAGGCTCGGGCCCTTGGTTGGTGGCAGGAGCATGCTCCTGGTGCGTATGTTGGGACACCGTCGGGTGGCGTTCTAGGTCCGACGTAATGCCTACCCGAGATTTCGTTTTAACCTTATAGTTGGATTTTAGTCCTTGTACAGTAATCCAATGAAAGCTGTCTACTTTTATCGGGTCATTTGAGCAGTGGGCTAAACCCATTTTCCGTCTTCTCGTACCCCCTAACAGAGCCGTTCAATGAAATCAAACCAAATTTAATTGGCACTGTTCTGCACCCTGACATGCTCTACAGAAAACCCGGAGTAAATAAACTACAGCCCAGCTAGCCAATGAGGTTCACACTTTTTACTCGAACTCGCTATGAAGGCCACTTTTAGAAACTTGCGGCATCCACAAATAAGTACTCTTCTTCATTCATCATGCTTACAGTTGGGTAAATGCCAGTTGGGCATCATGGCGGAAGCTCACTGGAAAGGTGAACAACAGTACACCATGCGAGACATCTTGTGCGCCAGCATCCACAGTAGCAGTCACTGCAAGTCACCGACCTTGAGGACCGGACGTCGCCCGTTCAACTTTTCATTGAGCTCACTTGAGTCCACTGCTCACTTGAGTCACTGCTCCATCATCGACCGGGCCTCCGCACGGTGCCACCATAGCGACCCAAGGAAATGTGATTTTCATGAAGACGTGAGCGATAAGTAAACTTGCAACATTGCAAAGTTACATGGCATAACAGCCTAGGGTACTACCTGTCACTGAGTACGGATGACAAGCCTTTGCCCACTATATCCCATCCTTCAAACAAATGACTATATGGCCGCAGCATGCGCTGAAAAGGGAATACAAATCGATAAGTGCTCGTTCCTGTCAACAAATGTTTCAAAGGAGCGAGAAGGACACCTAGGAACGTCATTTTCATTCACAGTGAAGGGCATAAACCAAACTCAACACACAGTCAACATGTAGAGATTCTTTTCTGTGACTCTTAGGGATTAATCTAGGATGAATCCTCCAGTTAACTATGGCCAGAGTAACCAAACTGGTACAATTTGCTTTTATCTGTTGAAACATACGCTGCCTTCACGCTCTGGTACTAATGGAGGTGGTCAGTTGAGTTGTCATGTCTGCTCCCTTCACATACTGGAGGTCTAAGCCATTTGGATTGCGCTAAGATTTGCGGCAAATATTGAAATGTGTGATGCCATGATTTTCTGTAAAGTCGAACTCTACACAATGACTCATGATGCAAACAGCTGACCAACTACCAGGCATGTTTGGCTAGCAAAGCGTCAGCCAGATAAGACGACTTCTTATGTCTCCTTTTCAAACCATGACATAAGTACGTTTGTGCAATTCTATAACTAAACTGAGTTGCTGGACCACATGATAGCGTGTTCTGAACTGCGCCAAGTTGAAGTGACAACAGGTAAGGTTGTACCAAAAGCTCACTCACCACATTGATCAGACCGAAGTGAGACAAAGATCTCCTGGTCCACAGTGAGTGGAGTGTCTGGAAAGGGAGTTGAGTGGTGGTGGAAGAAATATACAGAAAGATAATGCTATATATCTAAGGATTTGAAAAGAGATAAGCTACTACTATAAGCAGATCAAAAACCGAAACAGGCTGAATGAGAATAGTCACACGAAGCGTTAAAGCAATGGTTCATTCAGACAATGACCGACAAGAACAAACATACTATTAGTCACGACATGCAGAATCAAACACTAGTGGATAGGAGCTTCGGGTTACAAAATGAAATTCGCTAGTTCGAACTTTTCCCTAGCTATCTCTATATAACACATCTCCAAAAAAGCGGTGCTAATTTTGCAATAAAAACTTGATGATGTATGTTAGGAAACAAAGAAGCCCCGAGGAAGTACACTAACTAATCAATTATCTTCGGAAGCACATGCACATAAAAAAGGGAAACTGGCCAAAGAGAACCTACAAAAAAGGCTCACCAAATCACTTAAAAGACCATCTAATTGGTGTTTAATTTCTCACTCTAATATACTGGAATCGACTAGTCATTAGTGGTTGACCTACAACCAGGGAAGCAGTCACCAAGGCTCTAAAAAATAAACAGAAAACCTCATTCCAAGGCCCTGATGGATATACGATAGCTTGCAGGTGAACCTCACTTGAATAGTCGATCTCAGCTTATGAGAAAGAGAACAGTGACAGAGCTAATGGAGTAACCAGCACTTTCCTGTAACCCTGCAATCTAATGACTAGGTTAACCTGCCAACATTTATTCGAACGTCTTGGGTTCGACTTTCGGAAGCGTGAAATAGTAATGAGATCTACTTAGGCCGAAATAAATGAACATCGTTGCACTGGTGGTAGATGGGAACAGATCATCATCATCATCATCATCATCATCAT
>QNGE01000339.1:46887-102323 GCA_008508345.1 Paragonimus westermani | reverse complement strand
AACCGATTATACATAATTCAATAACTGTTACTTGGTGATTGTGTGATGAATGTCATTGAACATATACTTTCACGTAAATTATTGAGATTCAGGTTGTACACTTTTTGATACGGCGCGTAATTCAAATACAAGCGTTTGATTGTCGTTCATTCGTTGTGTTCTGCTCACTTTGGATATACTGGCTACTATCTATCTATCTTCTATCTATTCACGAAATATCACAGATTGACAATTAATGCCTTTTGTATTGTCACCACCCTTGTGTTCGTTTGAGACTGTGTCAAATTCACTGAGTCAGTAAACCATTCCCAAGCACAGTAACCCCGTTCGATCGGTTTTGAGTAGTTTACTGTCGCATGGTGGACGACGCCTGACGACCACACGGGGTCAAGGTAGCGAAGTGGGTCAACAAGATGAGTAGTACAGATTGAAGACCACTCGCGACTGCTCACAGTTTATTCAATCTCGCAAACTTTTTGGCCAGCCTCCTCGAAAAAAGCATTATACTCGAGTTCCGCTCCGTTAGAGCTCGTCAGCAGTACGTATCCTTGGTGTGCCTGGGATACGCACCCCGACCTCGATTTCACGGGGCAAACACGTTGGTCACTGCACTACTGACTTCCCATTAGCATGACTGAAGCATTACATATAAACGCTCGGTAAAAATTCGCTTGCGAGCTATCCTCAAGTGGACAATGGTAACCCGACCCTAAAATGCCTTTCCTCGAAAGGGGCTGGCTGTGATCGCTTGTTTTTAATTTCATATCGACAACTTACGCTGGGCAATGATTGGCTCATTCTTAAACCGGGTCGGTTGGTGTCCTTTCACTCGTTTTATGAACCGTCTGATGAAAGTCCCAATGCGCTTTTTTGTAAACAGAAGAGTTTCTGACCTGGACTGCAGCATAACCTTTCAACTGAGGGGAGTGATGACGAATACGTAAAATTAGATCGTTCTTCAGCAGTAGGGGACGTTTTATTTACTTTTATTTTCTGCAACAGTCCACTGAGAAAATCTGCTGTTTTATCATCGTTCAGCAGAGCACTCGCAAAGAAGAATTTCTTATCTACTGTCGAGTTGATATGTTCAATGGTACTGCATACTAAGTTTTACCTAAGGAATCCCCAAGGAAAACCACTCTATTGTAGTGCCACTGTAAAATTGTAAAGCCGATTATATAGTGGACACTCCAAACTAGTTCTCTCAATTCTACTGAACACTCCTAGTGTTGTGTTAACTTTTAGTTATAACGGTATAAAACTCGGAAAGTTTGCTCACTGGCCCTATCACACTAACCTACGGTAGGCTTTTACTGTTGTGCATCATCAGCATATCTGGTCAAACCAGATAGGAAAATGGGAACCATCAGTTGTTTCACCTTCAGATGAAAAAGGAATAGCTGTCAAAGTGGCGCACCGAACAGGTTACACCAACCTCCTTGTTCACTACAGCAAATGCCATTCATATAATTATAGAGACAAAAACACATGTCTCCTATCTGTGCACGAAATTTAGTCACGAAGATATCGGCTGACGACGTATTTTTTGGTGACCGCAAACCAACTTGTCTGTAAAGCCCAGTATCTGAAGAAGGAGACAGATCAACAGCTGATTCTACGACGTCACATGAGCACGTCTTCGTCGAGTATAACACAAGAGGCAAATGTAACTTATTAGTCACAGCGTGACAGTGATTTGGTTGTGCACAACCAGCTATCAAAAGACATGACAACAGTCAGTCGATTATGTGACCCATTACTTAATTGGTAAACTACTCACTATCAAGCTTCCAATTTGTAGGTGTATAAAGATCTAATGGAAATATTTTTGAAAACGTTGTCTGTCAACCCGTATTCCGTTCGAGGATCCGATAAGGAGTTTCAAACAAAGATTGGTTTTGGCCACGGTAAACCTTGGGCCAAAAAAAGTAGGCAAGAAAACATCTATAAGAGGTTGGTTTGAATATGCACGATTATTCAAGCTATCAAACAAGGCTTCAAAGTCAGAGAAACCCACTAAAATTTAAAGCCAACTGATTGCCAACATTACGAAGCCTCTTGAACAGATTCCAATCAGAATGACAATATCCCCGTACGTTCAACCAGTAGCTAACCACCAGCCGTCCAAGTTAGGTCAGGCCAAAAGATTGTTTCACAACTTTCGAAAAGCTCAACCATCGTTTTGCTTACCAATCTTCACATTCTTCACGTAACAAATGAATATAAAATTTAAATACAACGGCTGAAATGAAAATGATATCGTTAAATTATGAATTTAAAAATCTACGAACAAAGTACCCAAATTAGTCGTACAGTGAGTTCTAGAGAAACAGACTCAGGATCCATGGGGATTCATTCTAAGAAAGCAACCGTGGAGGGATTATATGCTGGATCCTACAGATACTGCGTGTGAAGATTGTTACGGTTTTGAGTGAAAATCCGGACACGTTTGAAAATGAAGGATGGCTGTTATCTTCACGAATTTTCTCCACAAACACTAACAGATCATGTGTTTCTAATGTTCTACCTACTTTGGACCCGAAATTCAACGAATACTAATGAGAATGGAATCTTTCTTTAGGAGAACAGAGTAATCTACAGCTGATAGGGAAACATAGAGACGCTGCCAACTCTAGATATGGGGTGACAAAGGCCAAAACATGAGTTCAAGCAAACCACATAAAACAGTCAGTCTTCTGACTATCAAGAAAACACTATTGCCACGAAAGGAACAGTGTACGCTAAGGCACAATTAACCCCAGGTATATGGACGAAAATGGCCTTGAAATGGATGCACCCTAATCTGTCACTCTGGGTGGCATTCTATGAGCTGCGGACAACCATTGTCCTCATCAAGTGAAGCAGAAACTCGCGGATCTTCAGCTATTCAGACGGATTTGAATTTTAAAAAAGGATTTAAATTCGTCTATTGACCACCCGTTCAGAACGGGTAAATCGTATCACAATGGTGCTGAATTAAAATTATTGCAAACAGTCACATAAAAGCAAGTCATCAACGTATGCGTAAATCATAGTGCTCTCCCGTGATGATATTTAACCCGAATAACCTAAAAGTAGAGTAGACAATAGAGTCGTTCGTCACGTAAGGGTACTAACTTTGGTGAAGCATGGGTACCATGCTCTGTTGGTAACGACATCATCCGACGGACTAGTGAAGCTTAGTCGAATTCCTTGGCATTGTTACAATGCACGTAATGGTGTTCGATTTACGAAGCAGAAATTAGTACTGGTAGTCATGGGCGGTTTATCTGGTGTTAGCAGAACTGAGTGGGCAAGACAGATAACCTTACCCGATGTCAGCCTTAAGCGTTGATAAGCACACTGATCGAAGCTGTCTGTTTACTCGGCGATGGGCGCGTTAATGAACCAACAGTCTGAAACAGACAGCGCACTCGCAACCACACTCGTCACACGCCTGCAAACCAGTTGTTCCGTTGTCAACTACCGGCATCCCCAAAATTTAATCGGCAAACGTTCATTGTAGTGGTCATCTATAAAACTAACAGTGAGTTGTTTCATGATAGTGGATTGCAGTGCCCTAATGGAACGGGTGCTGGTAACAGACAGACCATAGCGGCTCATAAAAATCAACGCAATATCACAGAAAAGTGAACATGAAAAGTGTGTGAATTACACCAGATTTGTTTACCTGGCAACTGCTTCGCTATACACAAAGCCAGCAGTCGCACGTTTGACAATCTCGAATGCCAGATCAGCTCCCTTCATGCTGTAATATGTACACAAAACGGGTAGAAGTTAGAAAAACGAAGCCCAAAAAACAGACGGACGTAAAAGTCTAATATTCTGATGACAACGTGGTGATAGAATATAAAAAGACAAACAGCAGTGTGATTTGCTCGATGGTTCCTTCACTGGACGACAGCAAATTATTCCCCAACAGGAAGAAAGTCCCTGAGAAGCTGCACTTTTACGGGACAAGAAAATGTTTCGCACTAGGTATATCGCGTACACGCAAAACGATGTTTGAGAATTGAAATAGACCCAATCCCTCAAGAGTAAACAGTAGGGCAGTCTTGAGGAGAAAAACGGTGACCACTGGACGGATCATTGAAATATCTGTTTACGGATAACCTTAACAAATCGCCCTGAAAATCAAAATTTAACCATCAACCAATGAAATAATCTAATCACAGTTTTTGGCAACTGATCTGAAAAATACGTAGGAGCCGACATAGTCCTTACCCGAACTAACAACCCGATGGAGTCGACGTGAGCTTGTGTGGAGGTCCTTGAAGGCATGTCTGAGTTAGTGAAATCCAAGACGAACGCTTAAACGCGCAAGCAATGCTTATTAGTGATGCCATCTTGTGGATGGTAATGTGGTGTCCAAGGTCCTGTCACTCCACTCGGTGATGAAATGATGAATCAAGTGAATAAAAGTTCTCGTGATTGGCACCAGTCACGAAGACCACACTTATGTTGTTCTGCTAGTAAAGAGTTCCTGGGTCCAACACTCTTCAACTGACAATCATCTAATTTCGGGCGAACTGACAGTATCCTACGTAATCATGCTGTTTTACGGCAAAACGACCGGATGAGGTAACTCCGTTTTGTTTCTTGTCCGCTCTCTATAGTTTTGTCTGAATCTCTCACATATATCACTACTGCGTGTCTCAGTAGGTGGTCATTCCTCATCGTACAGCAGTTGTGTAATCAACACAGGAAATTGTTACCCGATAATATTCTTAATTTTATGGAGTCTCCAACACTTTAAGGTACTGAGAATGATCTACACGAAGTCATAGTGTTATTCATGTTGACGGTTTTCATAACATAAAATTATCATACGGCCCACCACCCTCATCGTCCATCTCCAGTGGCCAAACATACTTGCTGTTTCATGAAGGTGTTTGTTATAGAGGGGTGAGTATTCTACAGCTGGACCACTTTGCAAGCTGCGAGTTGTCACATCATCAACTTGGAACAACAGAAAGAAACAAACGTTTCTTTCTGGTAGTGGTTGGGTGAAACTGGAAGAAGCTTGCATGATGCTGCTTTTAAAAACCCAGATATTACGACTAAGGTGCGTTCTGCAAATAGTGTGGCGATGTGGTGCAAATTGCATCTTACTTCATTAATAAAGATCCAAATGTACACCTCTGGCTGACTTCAAACCCGAATCTATACTCTTCCCACTGCAAGGTGTCTCGATATCATATTCCCGTGACTCGATATCAATCTGAGACGATTCAAGGGGTTCAGTTGGCATTGCATCACCAGTATCTTCAGAATCGTCCACACTGAACAGCTCACAATGGCGCGACAAGGCAGACAGACGAAAAATATACCCCGCAATTAGGTTCCAACACCGAGCAAGTGTTTGCTCTAACAAGCGTATCACTGGAGTTAAGCCGGCTAACGTTAACCATACACATCCGAGGTGTGAGTGTTCACAGAATTTGGGACGTATGTTCTGTCTTGGTCGAATCCCATTTCTCCATCGCTCCGATTGTCGTCATCTATTGATGCTTGCTCACTTGACCCGGTTAGAATACCCGGTGATATATTCCAGCGTAAGGCGGTGGTACTTAAGAATTAATGTATCTGTTTCCGCATCTTGTGATATCTTAAACCGACACCGAGCCACATGGTATAAGGACACACCAGCGTGATAAAGAGAGTAGAAAAGGTACGTACAAAAAAGACGAGAAAGTGAAGATTTGCACTCAAATGTGATAGTAACTGTCGACAACAAACAGTGTACAGTTTGACAAAATCCTTATAGGAAAATTGGCGATCATAGGTCCGCTGTACTGTTTTCTACAACATTATTGCTCTGCTAGACAAGAACAAAATCGTAGGTAACCAGAAATGACTAGCTATCTACCAATGATCATAGCGGCCGCGGGATTGTGTAAACAAACCAAAAATAAACACTTCAAAATTAACTTGGAAGCCATTACTCACTATTCAAAAACCATGTAAAGCATTCCATCACTGCTGTACGTCTCAACCAGTTCGACAATATGTGGATGCTTCAACAAGTGACAGATGCTCGCCTCTCGTTTGAGATCTATAAGGAACGTGAAACAAATATTGGAAATCACAATACTATTCAAGTTTCTCAAGAGAAATGCTTAGACAAATTGGCTGCTCACTTGTTCTTGATTAAATAATCCATCGCCGTAAAAAATGAAAAATCGTGTGCAATTAGCAATATGCAGCTAGGCAGCTTTTGAAATTTTAATTGGGGGCGATAACTAGTGACCATTCTCAATGGGACACTTCACAAGCCAGCAATGAACAATGTTTCAAGATAAGAAGTAAGTCGTATTAGGTTGTAATTAGAGCCATCCTTTCACCGAAAGGCAAAACTAAACGAATCGTTGGTTTGAAGGTATGCGAGGATCAATAGTAGACATATCGTGATAACTGATGACAAGTATGGTGCTAGATTTGCAAAAGAGAAGAAATGAAGCAACCCTGACAGTATCGCGCGCAACTAGCCTACCAACTTTTATTCCATTTTCATTCGGATAATATTCGCCGGAACATACTAACTTAGAACAACGGTATTTGATACAGAACACTTTTTCTGGTGCTGTTCTGCTTTAAAATGTACTGAATCCAGGACGCGGTCATCCGTGAACCTCGAGAGGTCAGGACGAGGGCTTGCCCTAGGCATGTACGAGTCGCCGAGAGTTGGTGGTGTGAGGTCTTTATGGTAAAGAGATGTGAGAGGAATCATGACAAATCTCTCCCAAAAATAATATGCTAATTTGGACAAAAGTAAAACATTGACTACCAGTCTACAAACAAGCAAACAATAATAGAAGTTAGAGAGGTCCAAAGATTACTATCTACCGACAAGTAATAGGGGAGTTTGGTTGTTATCACATGATCAAACATTTCACTTTATATCATCGATTGCTCATTTAATGCTAAAAATTATGCTAAAGCATGCCAAAAATTGAAAACCAAAATATCGCTCAGCAAGTTTAACAGCCTGAAGAGATGTGACAATAGTGAGGTCGTCGACTGCAACTAACAGTAGATGATCGGACAGTGTGTATCACTCAAACGAATGTGGCTGGGCACTCGCATATGATAATTTAGCCGTGCCGAACGTAAGGTCACTGGTGCCAGTGGTCGGCATACTTAGCTCATGAAGGCTTAGCTGAAGCTCAAATTCAAAATATTTATTTAAAAAATGTACTACTGATAGACTCTAACCAGATCGAAACTTGAGTACAATGCCTTTTTTTTCAGGAACAAGATTGGCCGCAAAGTCTGTGAGAACACTGGTCATTCAGGAAGGAAATTCCAAAAGATTGTGAATTTTAGTAATCTGTACTAATCTACTACCATCATAACTGTCTGACACGAAACCATGGTGGTCAATGTAGACCAGTCAGTCGTCAATAGTGCATCCGCACTAGTGGGTGCCAACGGCTTCTTAACTAGTTCGCGGTCGACCCATTACCCAAGAAAGTCCAGCCGATCAGGACAAATAACTAGCCGCTTGTGATGGAAAACATTCATCCGGTTCATTTGTTACTGGTACACCCTACCACCTTAATCTAAACAAACACAAAACAAGTCATGAAATATTGTGAGCCAGCTTCAATTTTGAAGCGACGTAGTGGTAAATGATTTGATGGTTAGTGGCCAGCAGGGCTGCTAGAACAGTGAACTGTCTCTCAAAACACACCATCAAAAATAATATCCATGAAACTGGTAATCTATTAAGAAGGGAAATATTCACGTTCTATTTACGTCATACGATATGATGGATGGTCCTATGTGATGGGTGAGTATTGTTAAGGCACACAAACCTAAATAGAGGTGGAACAGGTAGCTGGAAAATGAACTCGCTATCGTACATCGTCGGTAGGTGATGTCACTAGCACTGAACGGTTCTCGTGATAGAATATTTCCCGGAGTGGTCCGAGAGCTTATGCACCCCGTGATTCAAAGTGATGAGGATTCCACACATGTATGGTTAGCGATGTGGATGGAAAGGAGCGATGAATTTCTGATTTTGCACGGGAATATCGCCAAATCACGTGTGATGAGCTCTCTCTGGAAGGTATATCAAACCACAGTTTGTAGGGATTGCCGAGCGGTTCAAAGTAAACTATGATTTTTTTTTCTTTCGGCTGGCCAACATATACGCGAACTCAAAACGAAGACATTACAGATTACCTTGGATACAAAATACAAAAATAAGATTTCTTATCTGACCCTAATATTTCTAAATAAGCCTTGGAGGCAGCATGGAGTAGCCTTAACAACAAATAAGTAACCAAATGCCAGGCACAAGATGAAAACTTATGTTACTGAGGGATTTCCCATAGTTTTGTTGAGAATGCTCGTGGATATATCTATCTGCAAATCTAATACGTACATTGAATATTGCTTGAAGGGGAGTGTAAGGAAGTGACGCCAATTAATACCGGCTTTTGAGGATTTGTGAACGTTTTCGGATTATCACCGGCCTGATCACCTACTGAAATGCGCAAGGTTTAGGAAGAGAACTTATTGCCAGATGCAGCCCAGGTTCAACTCCAAACAGTATTCTGTTCTCTGCTGCTTTAGACTTCCAGTTGTCCACTAACCGGAAGATTTGTATTGATTTCCCTTTGAAACAAATTCGAGTCCTAGATAAAATGAAAAAAAGCGAAACGGTGGTGATCTGTTTCCACGCCAATTTATTCCGGTCAGGAAAGCAAACTTGATGAGTAGAAAGAGCGTAAAACGGACCGGTTCGCGTGAGTTCGCTCGTCACGCCGCACTGCGCCGCACACGATCAAGATCAATAGACAGGCGCGTCCCACCGAGTGTGGATATGAGCGAACGGAATGGCCGGCAGGCACACAGGGCGAATCCATTGAACCGTAACAGTTCGGGCGTGTTAGTTAAGCTGAATAGCCAGGACGTGCTAATCTCCCCATTCCTGAAAATGGTAACGGAACGATAATACGTTATTAGCTGAGAAGCCCATTTGGAAGGTCCTTAGGAAAAGGGCATGGAGTGTTGCTGCTCCGAATACGGAGGGTCCAAACTTTCCAGCTTTTCGAGTGAACGATCCGAAAAGCATAATGCTGTGAGGAAAGACCATGTCAGACCCGCCTCCAGAGACGAACATCAAGAAGTTCTTCCTTAATCTGAAGCCCGTACAGATGCACCATCAGAGACAAAAGCACACAATTCGTCTAGCCCCAAAAGCTTGAAAATGTGATCAACCAGTAACTCAGTGATTAAGGAAACGGCGTATTCTGTCCGCCCCTTCATCCGTCCCACTAAACAGACGAACACTTAATTACCCCAGCCACTTCCTCATCGCTTTTTACCTCATCCAACCACGCATTCCAGCCAACACATCACTTCACTTTGCTAACATTATTAGGTCACAAACGCTTTGGATGAGAGCAAAGTGGAATATGTTCTAGTTTATAACTAACCTGAATACTAAAATACTTGTGCACCACTTTTTATACACTAAACAAAGTTATGCGCTCATCTCTTCTCGCCTTTTTGTGTGTGTACTCAGTTGGCGTCGCCGCACGAAACCTTCATCACAACATCGATACCTCTGGCATACTACGTAAATCGTTGTGTCTCCGATCTTACCATCACAGTGTGTTTGCAACTCCACAAAACCTACAATTCTCGAACACTGGTGGTACGAGTACCGAGGTAGCCACTTCGGTAACTTGTTAGTTCACGCCATTGATTATCCCGAATTTTCTTACTCTCAACAACCTTATTTTGTCACATTCTTTTTCTCGTTATCACTGATAGTCTAGCAAGATAAACTTCAGTTTAAGTCAGTTCGTACCTCATATCTGACCAACACGCAGCTTATGCTCATCTTCTAAATGGGAGATAGTAAATGGGAGACAGTATTAGGTCCACAGAGGTACATTCTCCCATATTCACCGTATATGAAACAATGGTACACTCATTCATGATTTTCATCAACACGGTACTGCTTAACGTTGAAAAAATAATCCATCGGGCGACAAACACAGTACCTAAAGGCCAGTCACGTGCAGTCATCGCATGAGTGGGCTAGACGAATCAGCGTTGCGGTGCGGTATCATCGTGTACTTTGGTTACAAAGCAAGAAGCAAGGACATTGACATTCTGCAGGCCTTGCAAACTGAGCTAGGATTTTTGATGTAACTCAGCCCTTATATTGATTGTGTAAGAGAATATGAATAAAAAACTAAAACTTAAAGGGTGGACGTACATGGTAGCTGGTCTGCGTAGAAAACTACCAAATGGAACAAGTTACAAACGTCTCTTTCTAAGTCAGAATGGTGAAATCCGAATATTTTGGCGAACGGGTCCGGTGTTTTTCAATTACGATTGACGAATTCGTTGATTTGAAACATCTCGCGCAGCAGCTCGGGCTAATCAAAACGCTTACTGATCGTCCATCTGCATCGAACGTGGCTCCGCCAACGTCGGCCAATGAGAAACAATCAGTTGACGCTATCGCAATTGGCATCACCGAGTTTCATTACCAGGTCCAGAATAACCTGGCGTTTGATGCCTTGTTCAGGCGGTATGAGAACCTGTTCAACGTCGATTTCGCTACACAGGATAAACGATGGAAGAGCGGTCACCTCCTACGCAAGCTCGATACTGTCGAGCACGGGAAGTAGGTCAACTCCACTCCTCCAAAGAACCCACGTGACGAGTTTGAGGAAACGGCTGAGACGTTGCTATTCGTCTTCAGTGATCAGTCTATCTTGTTCAACACAATGGACTAGTGTTTAAAACTGGCCAAGTCAGACGATAGAAATGACGACTACCTCAACTACGCCGGCGTTGTCGATCGCGAGTGCCAGCTTATCGCGCTTGGTTCGTTTACCGAAGACCAGTTCAAGTATCTGGTGTTCATCTCCGGTCTCCACCCTCTGAAATAGGTAGACATCCGCACTTGCTTGCTGAACAAGGTCGATCAAGATCCCACAACTACTCTTCAGATGTTTATCGCTGAGTGCCATCGTCTTACAAACTTCAAACAGGACACCATAATGATCCAACTCGGCACTGTCGCCGCACACACAGTACATTCTTGCTCATTCGCACATGGTACCGGCGATGGCACACAAACCCATGATTTTCCAAGACATCTTGACCATAGTTCACCTCCTACAAGACTTGGCTCGCATCCTCAGCGTTCATACGCCAAGAATTCACTTCCGTCCTCGAGCAGGCATTAAGGTGCCCAACACTTTCATCGTAACTGTCCTACCAGACGGCACTGATGCTCTCGGTATGGTCAATTGGAGCACAAAGAAGACTTCTGTCAAACCCGGCACATTACCAGTGGTTCCTTCACATCCAAGTCGCGGTACGACTTCAGATTCAACTCGAGGCTCAGGTTCAAACCGGTTGGCAGGTCCTTGGGCTTGTTGACCACATTCCAAGCCAACATTCCTGTCCGACGGCAGTTCAGTTCGGTCATGACAAATGTTTTTCCAAATCGATTGCAGCTGAGCACTGCTTTGGATGCTACAATCATCCCGGAGAACCTCTGAAGAACATTTGGCCGCCCTTTCATTTGACGGACGCCTCAATCCACCACTACCGCTGGTGGCAGCCTTTTGCAATTGGCTGGTCGATTGCAGTGTTATGTCTTATCCCGAGGTACGATCACTGACGGTTCCTGCTATATCTCTGGCTCAAATCGCAGTGTGCTCCGGCTCGAAGGACTAGAATAACTTGGCCTGGCCGGTTTTCCGATTCGAGCAATCTGCAACTAGGTGTGGTCCCCTGCCATTGTCATGCGACAAACGAACTCGTTTAACGGTTCACGCCAGTGTTTCAGGAAGGTCAGGGGCTCTGCTGTCTGACCCAGAAATACTGTTTTTACTTCCAGTAGATCAGCCAGTCTTCCGTCCAAAAAGACCTGTATCGTACACGGCTTTATTACTCGTGGACACAGAGCTCAAACGTCTTGAGAAACAGGGAATCCTCATTTCTGTGCTTTATCCTGCCCGGGCCGCTCCAGTTGTCGTGGTCACGAAGGTCAATGGTTTGATTCGCATCTGTCTCAGTTTCCAAACTGGGCTCAGTCCTGCTTTCAGGTTGAACTGCTATCCATACCCAATACCAGACGATCTGTACACAACCCTCCATGGCCGAACTTGTTTCGCCAAACAGGTCCTTGCTGACGCTTCTCTAAAAATCGAGGTCGCACCTGAATCTCGGGAATTGGTCACTATCAACACCGACAGCCAATTATTTCAATACACCAGACTGCCGTTTGGTATCAACATGGCACCTACGCTTTTCTAGCAGGTGATAGACACGCTTTTCTTTGGTTTTTCCGAGATAGTTGAGTACCTGGACAGCATCCTGATTCTTGAACACACCCTGCGCGAATTGCAATATTGAATTCATGCAATCCTGGAGCATGTCCGGGAGAACGGCTTTCGTTGGCGGCCTCAGATATGCTAATTTTCTCTTTAATCTATTAAAGAATTTGGCCTGGTTTCTGATGTAACCGGCAGTCATCCCGACCTTGAGAACATCCGGGCTATTCAGCATATGCCACCACCCACGGAAGTTCCTTCACTTTGCTGCTTCCTCGGTTTAAACAGCTGCTATGGGGCACTTCTATCCTCGTGACATAACGCCTGGGCCCCATTCCACCGTCTACTGGAGAATTACGAGTCTTGGCCGCATTCATCCAGTCCAGCTCCAACATGCACCTCACCGACGATAACCCCCAAGTGCCAATCGTCGTGGCAGTCGACGCTTCCAACTATGGTTTTGAAGCCATATTTCTCCCGACGGATTTGAAAAGACCATCGTGCATGCCCCCGAAACAATTACGTTCGCTGAGAAGAACTGCGGCCACATAAAAGATAAGGCCCTTACGTTGGTGTCCGTAGTGAAACGGTTCCACAAGCTAATCGATGGTCGGTCTTTCACCCCACTAGCCGACCACAAGCCAGTGTTGTCCATCTTTGGTTCACAGAGGGACATACTGGTGCATTCTGCCAACCGACTTCAACGCTAGGCCTCCATCTTACTCGGCTACCACTTTAGGATCCGGCACCGGAATGCAGAGGATTTTAGCCATCCCGACGATCTCTTTTGTCTCATTGGCAACCATTTACCAGCCGAGGTAGATGCAGTGATGGCCGCAGTGTTTCTCAAGTCAGATACCATTCAACAGTTATCAGATTCTCTCCCCACCCTCTCAGTCACTGCCGCTGACATACAAAAAGATCCAATCCTTCCCAAGCTGTCCAGCACATCCAGGGCTGTTGACATACCACGAGCATAACAGATCTGCACCATGTAAAAAACGTTGTGAATCTCTCTTCTTGGTCAGAGACTGCCTGGTGTTTGCAGAGCGTTTCGTAGTTTCAGCCAGTCTTCGTTCGTTGGTCCACCATCGGTACACGTGGGTCATTCAGGCACCAGCTGAATGAAACATATCAACATAAGCTATGCTAACTGGCCTGGCTATGGATCACCCAACTGATCTATCAACGTTCCATTTGCCAGCTGTTCATCAAAACCCAACCCGCCAGACGCCAATTCCACGGCCCCAACTAGAATATCCGTGGTCGACAGTTCACATTAATAATTAACAGGATATTTTATCTGGTCTTGGTTGGCACATTTTCCAGATCGTACCAGTGATTTCACCAACGGCGAACGCCACCAAAAGCACTCTTCGACGTCTGTTCAGTCAGTAGGACCTCCCGGAAACCACTCTGCTCGACAACGGTACCTAGTTCAAATCGGGTCAATTTAGAGAATTCTACCACCGCGACACCATTTAACACGTTGGGTCACCCCCATATTATCCACAGTCAAACGGGCAGGCAGAACGCTTTGTTAACGCACTCAAAGGTGCTCTTCTGAAAGTGCATGGGGAGGCGCGTCTGAAGAAATCTTACGAAAGTTCCTACGTGTCAACCGGATGAGCCTTAACAAGCAACCGGACAACAACCAATCTCCTGCCGAAGCACTTATGGGCCGCAAATTGAGAAACACGCTGACAGCCTTAATCCTGACGAAGCAATCAGAACAGAAGCAACTTCTTCCAGACGAACAAGCTCGTTTACGCCCGTAATTGTTGGTCCGGCCACAACCAGTAGGCACTATGTGTCACAACGAGATATTCGGGCAAGGTTCTCTATGAAATTTCCGTTGCGGGAGACAACTATATTCGTCACCGTAATCAGATCCGGCCACCGAACGGTGTCGATATAGAAGTATATGATGACCAGCAGACTATACTGCTTTATCTACAACTGGACACGCTCAAGCTTCTCGACAGAGCAATATTACCCGAAGCATCAATCTTACTTCCGTCGGCCACCGAGACAAGTCGTCAACCCAGACGTTGGACACAACGGCAACATCAACCACCGGCTCTTATTCAGGTGCACCTGAAGACGATCAGCTACTACCAATCTTCGTAAGGGGGGCTCCGGAGAAGTCTTCAACTCCCCGAAAATTCGTGTTATTTGCCTTGCAAAAGGTCTGAAACACCACTGTTTTAAGTGACCTTTGAAGTTGACAGGGATGGGTGATCCTCTGTTTTCCACTAGCATTCTCGACCTTTCGGTACTATTTTTGATAGCCCGCCTATACGTTCGTCTTCTGATTGGGGTCTCTCTGTACTGTCTGGACTTCTGTCTGGTCTGTTTTTAGACCTTGATTTTCTATTGGTCCCAAACCCTATAATCATGAACGAGCTTGTGACCACGTTGCCTTCGGATTGAGCGACATAGTAAAGCTCTATTTGAAGGTGAGCCATCCTCCTGTCTTCGTGTGTTAGCCTTTGTTAGTTGGGTTGGCTGGAAAGTTTCGAGTTATTTGTGTGCATTCCATCATCCGTTGTTCATAGACGTTGTCCGTCGTTCCGTTATCCACCGTGTCGTCAACCGTTCGTCTGTTATCAATTATAATCAACTTACGCGATCACAGACCGTATATTCAGTCATAAAAAAGTGGCTATTTATTATGTCTAAAAAAGAGTGGACTATGTATTGCCCCTGCAGATATAGACTATTCGTCGGCAACCAGATCACTCTACTGACGTGTCTCATAAGATGACGTGTTGATTAAATCCAGGCGCTAATATTACGATAGGAAACAACGTTTGACTGGGCGGTAAACAGTGCATGTTGCAACTTACACTGTTGCAGCTGAACCGCAGGTACACAAATAACTACCTGACAAGAACGGGGTGAGCAACGCGAGTACTGGCTGTGTGTCAATTGAAGAAAAGGCCTCTTGTTAAGCAGTGAGGCTCAAGCGCGGAACGATCTGCTGGGTTTGCCCCTATAGACTAGACTTTCATTACCACCGTCATAGGTAGCAAAAGGAATTCAGTAAAATAGTACCAGATTAGTTTACTGATGAGTAGTCGAGGATTTGGTTTATTTTCAANATTGGAGTTAATAGGCAGTAACTGTGTCTTCTCTCGAGACGACTGGGCAACTTGATCATTGCGCACAAGCGAGAGTGGTTGGGCGTTCAGATTTGATAATTCGGCCGTGCCTAATGTGAGGTCAATGGCACAGTGGTTACCAGATTAGTGTTAAAAAGCATGATAGAAACATCATGTGCCTTCTTCGAATTTTTGATAACCATCCCGTGGGGTTTTTAAAACAACACACTGATCAAATAGACTCACCAGCAGTGGAAAGACCTGGGCTACTGGTAAATTTAACCACATCCACAATTTTCACCGCGTACTGTGTTCCAGCTTCTCGATGTACACAGCGTCGTACAACGCTGAACGGGCCCCTGGGAAGTTTATGGTAAACCGGAAAAACGTTACAAAGTACACCAGGGAGAAATATGTCTCTAGCTAGTTAAATCAATTAAGACATGCACAGTGTAGTCAAAAAAACTTAATTCGCGTAACACTAATTAAAATGACATCAGATAGCCGCAAATAAATTATCGTATCACTTATCGGCGATATCACACTTACAATCATAAAGTGACCCGCTAGCGAGGTGGCTGTTTTGAAATAGGAAACAAATAGTGGCTGTTATCATGAAAAATATGGACCCCCCCCCGAACAAAATTTTGTCTTTGCAATCCCGGCTTTCAAACACCTCTTAAACCGGAATGGAGAACAGGCATATCTGATGAGTACAGATTAATTCCTTCTGGAATTTCGATGTTTATCGCACAAACTGCAACCGACGGTCTGGAGTTTTTAATACGTTCACCATTCTCCAACCTATTTAGAACGGTAATATCTCAATTTCACCCAGAACATCATTTATTTTGTCAAAAATTCTATTGTTTATTCTATGTTCAATGTATACTGTTCATTGCATGTGTATGGTTGGCGGCATCTGATCCGGATTAGCCTGTCACAGTGACCGAAGCCAAAGGACGCCTGCGCTTATCCATCACTGCAACTGGCTTGCGCTGCACCAATTGCAGTTCCGCCAGCACACCACATATCCAGTGTAAACCCGAAGGAATAAGACTGGGAGGTGTTCCAGTGGGGCCTTTCTGTCCAGCCGGCCAATGCTGGTTAGCCAGTTGATTGGATAATAAGGAAGGGAAACTCTTATCTCTCGGAAACTAAACAGAGAGAGGCTGCAATGACGAGATCTAAACTGAGAAGAAAGATCTTTGAAGTGTAATACAAGAAGCGTTGAAGTATATGATTGCAGGTTAGTGCAAACTAAAGAAGGTGGGGATGAAAAGCAAATTTCTCTCACTCAACTATGTAAAGCCAAGCAGACCATTCATCATACAATGCACCAACAAAGCCAAAGAAAAGAATGGATAGAAGTCCACAGACACTCACGCATCTGCTTTTTGTCTGACTGCTCCCCTTCGGCCAATCTGACAAGGTTGAACCCGTAAGGACCGAAGTCACAGTCAGCACAGCCCTCAGGATCCAAACAGCACGCAAGCCTGACCACCACGCCAAGGTAGCAGAAAGGGTCAGGTGCATATGTGTATACATAGTTAAACAAGCAAATAGGTAGAAGAGGTCGCAGAATTCTGTCAGCTGGAATCAGATACCTGTATGAAGTACATCGCCTTAGCGCAGATTAATTATGCAGTTGAGTAGTGGTCGTTTTCCACTGCCTCAGTTTCAACCTTTTTATACATGATGTATGTAATGTCTGCACTGAGTTCAATTTGACAACGTGTTTACTAGCACCCTTAACCTACCCAGGACAGTGACTACTCCTTTATGTTTGGATGAACATCTCGGTCTATCTGTCCATAACAATACTTAGTTTTTTGCTGTGAAAAAGCGCTTCCCACTTGGCAATTCCGGCCATTCAATCTTGAACCTTCCTCATGGTCTGAATTGAGACACGCCACAAGCCCATCACTCATTGCAGGGATAGTCAGTCTCTTCCTAACAACTGTAGTAGGCCAAGAGAAATGATATCCCTACATGCTACGACCCTATATGTTAACGATAACTTGTTTGACAACTGTGATCTGTTGACCAATTATCTTAATTTCCGCTCCTATATTTGCAGTCTTTTGGAAACAAAACTCATCCATGCTGACAGATCTTCTTTCCATTGGCTCAGGATACTTCGCAGAAGAAAGGAAAGGCTTACAAAACAAAAGATTAATCAGCAGTGAAATACTATTCAACGGTTGCTAGATATATATTAACTTGTCTGAAGTGGGTGTATCGTCAAACAATACTGGGCGGTAAAAGCTGCCGCAAGAATTGGTAAATCATGAAGAGGCTAAGTGAAGCGGACCTGTAGGAAATGTGGAAGAAGATAATGGTATTTTCGTCCATTAGGACCTCAGTGTTGTTGAACTCATTGGATTGATGTCCAGTAAAATAACCGGACCTGACGACTTATCTCTATTCGGCCAAGTCGAATTATTTGCATAGTTTCACGTATGGCAAGAGTACTAGACAACGTGCACTACACCAATCCGTAAGACGGGAACGCTTTCACGCAAGCCCATAGCACTGAAAGTATTGAAAAGCCAATTTTGCCCGAATGGAAACTCCGTCACTCACCCTTAACCCTTGATTCCTTTGCTTGTCTAGTTTAGTTGAATATTTACCTGCTCGATATTTTTCAGACTACAGCAATACACCTGAAAGCATGACAGACAAACGATACTTTAAACCCCAGGGAAGGATAGTTTTCAAACCACAATCTTCGACATTCCGCTGGATCACTTCACGAATTGCAGCTAGCCTGCTAAATTCATTGGCCACGCTTCATTGTCAATTATCACTAGCTGTGAGTTTCTATAGGCTGCAACTTTTCCTTTGCCTTTATTCTCATTTAATGTCATATCCACGTCATTTTATAACAATTTTATGGTCCAAGGTGAAAATAGGGTATCGTAAGAAACCGTACCCCATACTAATTCTTTCGCTTGCACTATCGACCAGCTTGCTTGATCTGTTAAGTTAGTCGGAGTCCAACGGTCTGTCCGTTAGCACATTTAACAGTTTTTATGTTGTTAAGTTCATTGGATGGAATAATTGTAAGTTCATGCCATCCACTCATTTACATACCAAACCCTTCGACCTATCATTGTTCAACATCTAAGGCTTACTTTGGGCAACAGTATCACGAGGTAACTTTATGCTAATGATATTTTCAATGAAGTCAGAAAGTTACTATTTCATTGCTAATATTCACCATCACCTTTCATTCAATATCACCTGATCAGCCGACTTTTCAGTACGTCTGCTTTCTCATCGATTGTAATTTTCACCTGCCTTGGTTTGTTAAAAAGTACTATACATCTTGCCGGAGCCTTTCTACATCCACCAAGTTGTAGTGGTGTTTCTTCCGAGCAATTTTCACTTATTTTAATGCAGTATCATAAACCGTGCAAAAATATTACCAACACACCTCTTCTTCTTATTAGGATCTGTCTAAATGTGGTTCTATATACCCTGGATTTCGGTACAAACATTCATTTACCCTCACCCGGACTACTGTGTGTCTCAGTCATTCCTCAAGCAGACTCAATCTCCTTCTTCCCAGATTAACCGTGAAAGTGAAGCGACAGTTCTTTTTGGTTGAGACTGCCTATATCCGTTTGCTAGGCTTCTTATGAGTTCATTATGATTGAGTGAATCAAGTCCGCTGAGTAAACTCTCATTTTCTGACATGAGTACGTCAAAGCTGGAAATTCACCGCTTGGATGCACAAAGCGCATTGTTGAATTTATTTGACTTGACTGAATACCCAATCAGTCCAGCTGAATAAGACGCTGCTGAATTTTAGTACTCTTGCTTGATAACAACGATAAGTTATGTTACATTTGATGAATAATAGGTGTCCACGATTTCTCGCTCCTCTTTGAACTTGACCCCAATCAGTTCCTCCAATTCAACACACCACCACACCATTCGAAATGCTGAAGCATAACGATTAAATGAACTGTCCATTGATTGGGATGTGGAAAACGGACTGGTGAGTCGCGATTCCACAAAGCGATTTGAATGGCAAGGTACACGACTATGGGTCTTGAAGTAAACAGTTTAACGATACAAGGCAAATGTTGTTCGGCCTATATGTGGACCGCTGGTTGTAAATTTGATCTTCCTTGACCACACTTTTAATGGTCTGAAATACACTGACTTATTGCAAGCTTCTTTGGACAAAATACTGTCTAACCAAATAAACGATACCGCAGAAATCCGAGCCATCCCAAAATACCGACTTTTTGTCTCGGCCTGCACGGTCATCTGGACACAGTCGCATAGATCACAACCCTGACAGAATGATTTTTAGGAATAAAAAATATACACGCATTCGCAGACTAGATGCTTGTGAAGACATGATGACAAGTAAACTAGCAGCACTTGGGACGGGTTTCGAAAAGCGATCGGTGCAGCAGCCTGCGCTAAACATGGAACAATTAGGTATTAAAAGCGAAAACACTGTTCTTCTGAAAACAAATTCATACTGATTGAATTGGTCAATATTGGTGTTCTAAATGAATTCGAACAGAATAATGCAAACATGGAACTCATACACTCGGATCCCAAATGAAAACGTGACTAACTTTACACATCGAAATAAATAGCCACCAGAAGCAAACATACTGACGGGAACTTTTAGGCCAAAGTGTACCCACCGAAAATTCAACAAAAAAACTAAAGCAGCTCTATCTCACAAAAGATATATACACAAGACTGTAATCAGAACTTCAGCGTCTGGTTGACTACTGATCAACGAGTATGAAGAAACGTCCAACAACCGTCTTATCCAAAACCTACAGATATAAAAAATTATGGAACTTTGCAACCGAGAGCGCTACCTGCATTCTAGACAAAAAACAAGGAGTCTACATCTCTCACATCCCATAGTTTATACAAATGATCACAGTGATAATATGGGCTATACATGCAGACCAAATCGACAAGTATTCGTTCATATAAAACGGGTGAGAACACAAAGTGTGGAGACATAATCTCACATTACAAAGAAGGGACGAAACCCAGCTTGAAAATACGACACGAACGGAGCCTGTCATAGATCCTGGAGATTTTTATATCACCTAGAAACACAGTCTGGGACTTTATTCTTCAGATGCCCGAGTCTCCATACCTCGACAGTCACTGCCCCCATGTTTTTTTACTGGTCTATCTAACCTTCCAAGTAAAGACTTCTAATCTGTGAATATTCTTTTCCAAGTTTCGAAGTTGTCGCACGTCCATAAATCACGGAAATGCCAGAAATGTCAATCAAAAGAAAATAACGCGATCTATGTCATTTGGCTGTTTTGCTCAAACTCAGTCACTTGTGTCTAACTGTGTACAGTGATCGCGCAAATGGGGTACGTCACCATCATCATCCTTGTTACTAAAACGGCCTTCTGCCCGGCCGATGGTGCCGAATACCTTAGAAGAAAACGCTGCCGAAAAGACCGAACAGTAATAAAACAGTGACGAATAAAAGAACTAGAAACGTTATGTATGCAAGTACACCATCGATTACGATACGCTGCCATCTCGAATGGCGTTTCTAACCAGCGATTTAAGTGATCACAAGGATCCCAGGCAGGCAGGCGGCGCCCACACACGATGCTCAATAGAGCAGTGAGGACCGTCATATTCTGTGACCAAGCTGTTGCTTGAATACCACGCAGTTTTACCCTAATGTTGGTGTTCTCACTACATATTGTCTGATACGTCAAACCCTCAGCAGGTACACGGAGTACGTGACCCAACCGTGACTGTCTGTGCAGCGTGATTACTTGACCAGCTGACCGCGCATCCCACCCTTTCCGAAATACGTGCCAGCGTGCAGTTGTGTTGTTCACGCGATCAGCCCACTTAGTGTCAGCTAACTGGCGGAGACAACGATGGTCAAACACAGCAAGGCGGTTGAGATCTTCGCTGCGAACAAGCCAGGTTTATGAACCATAGAGTGAAACACACGCAAGCATTGTCTAACCCTCGTTCCAGCCACAACCGAACTTCTTTTCGACGCCGCAGGTGAGGCAGGTTGGCAAAGGCGACTCCTACTTCTGTTACTTCCTGCTGACATTTCATCAGCAATATTGCAGACTGACGAGATAGTGCTACCCAAGTATGTGAAACTGTTTGCAATCTCGAGCGGATTGCTTGCAATGAAGAAAGTAAGGGTGGAAATGCCCCAGTCTTGAAGCAGCATTTCGCACTTTGAGGGTGCGAAGCAAATTCCATAAAAACTGCCCGGTCACTTGCCTTGTTCAGCATGGTCTGCGTGTTTCATCAAAAGAGTTAAGTAAGACAATATCATCCGCCTAATTCATGTAAGTAGGCATGGCACCTAGAACCTCAGCAAGAAACTTAACAGCACGCTCAATGTATTCCTCAAGCGCACCCCCAAGGACGTCGTGCACGACAAATGTGATCAGGAAGAGGAACAAACATCGTCGGAAGTGATGAACAATCGAGACAGATATCCATAAACCTTCATCCTGGTTGCAGAGTGAGCAAACAGTGACCCCAAAAAATTTACGTGTTTCCCTAAAACTCTCTTGGGAGGAGGGCAGTTCCAGAAGACGCTACGAATAGTCGAATCAAAGGTCTAAAATGCAATGAACGTTGGCAATTTGTAAGAGTGTCGATACTGCAAGATTCATTGCAGAAAGGGGACGTTATCTACTCACGCTAGACCTGACCGGAATCCTACCTGTTCCTCACTGTTTAGTGAGCCGACGTGATATAAGACCAGCGAGTAACTCGGACGCAGCAGACACTAGATAGATGCCCCTGTGGTTTTCGCACAGAGTTAAGACCCGCTTTTCCGAAACAGGAAATACTGTTGATAAACACCAATCACGAGTTTACCCCTCAGATTCCCAAACTGTCTGAAGGAGTTTTGTCAGCTCTGATATCAACCCCCTCCTAACTACCCTTGAAAAGTGAAGGAGAGGGGTCTGGTCCAGAGGCCTTGTTACGCTTTAATAACTCAAGTTCAAGAGCCACTACTGCCTCCCAGATAGGGCTCTCTGGAATGCAATAATCGACCACATGGGTCCCGTCGTCTGCATGGCTTGATTTAAGGCAGCTAAATTGCCCTTCAAAATGTTTAGCCCACCAGTCAAGTCTCTGCGATTGGCTGGTGATAACGGAACCATCTTTTTAACATGTGGTTTCACTTACATCGACTAGACGACCAACACAACCACAAAAAGGCTCTCTCCATCTCTTTCGACTGTCCGACCAAGTGACGCTCACGGTCTTTACGCAAGCTTTTGATCAATTCGCGCTTAAGTTTTTATTAGGAGACTCATCTCCAAACGAAGCAGCCGGAACGCATCACGCCATACCGATCAACCGGCCCAGGTCAGATGGTGTAGTCGTGAGTGGTGGTATGGTCCCACTTCAGTCAATCCAACTGCGGCCGCGATGTCAAACGACTGCGCAGTATCCGAACTGTGCTTTCTGATGCCCCCTGTGACAATCCGACGCCCTGGCTGCCACATGTGACCGTTCCATTTGATTCGCCCTGTGTCTGTAGGCCATGTATACCAATCGTTCCATCCTATAAATTTAGAGCCTCTGTCACCTGATTCTGATTTGCTATTCCAATAAACGGTGTTTCCGCGTCTATTCTCTTTTTCGGTTTTGGGTCACAGTCAGTCGAAATCAAGTAAGGATCGTTCATAAGACTCTTAGATGTGACGGAAATCCACTTGTCGTAACTGGACAGCTCCTTCGGAAAATAATTCCTGGTGACTAATTTTCATAGCTATTACCATCTGTCCCTAATATATATCATCCCCTCGCAACTGAGCCAAACTGGACAATCTATCCACCAATACTTCATGGTAAGCGTTCCTCGCACTCTCCTCTCTCGAGTGACGGATAATCATATCGAAATTAGGAGTGCATGACATCTGTGAGAACAACAAAACAAAACAGGTGGGCACAGCAATATGAACTGAGTCCAGACAGCTGCTGCAAAATGCACACCATTCTTCGAAAGAGTGAAGTCACCTGTAACTGATTGCTATATGACCATGTTGTGTCCATGGTTGAGAAGCACAAGAAAGCCTCCATGTAATTGTTCCTCTTCCTGTTTTGATATGTGGTATTGAATATATATATATATAATATTGAGAGAGGGGGTGAGAAAGTTGCGGTAGTCTTTCGCTACTGTCAATGTGGTGTGCCCGGGCAACAAACATACCTTGAACGTAACCACCGAATCTGGGTGCTTCGATAGCCCAGCACAGTCGTCCGCTGGCATCACGCTGCACAGCCAGGCAGTTAATTTGTTTGTCAACGACCGGAGAAATATTTAATGGGGTGCGTGTTCACAGAGCGAAAATTCACTGACGTCTGGAATCCACCGTGTGCGCTTCCGCGTATTAAGTTAGACTCCAAGTGAATGCAGTGCATTTCAGCTCGCATTCCTAGCTGGTACGGTTGATTTTTTCCGAAACTTTCTCTATCAAGGTGTACATCGCACAACTACGTTATTTACATCAACCAGTTATTGTTTTGAGACAGTGTGAGGAACAAGTCGCCTTCGTTTTTCAATTATTAAACGCTGAA
Organism: Paragonimus westermani; assembly: GCA_008508345.1. NCBI lineage: Eukaryota > Metazoa > Platyhelminthes > Trematoda > Plagiorchiida > Troglotrematidae > Paragonimus > Paragonimus westermani. The sequence goes on along the minus strand of QNGE01000339.1, from coordinate 78,316 downwards.
CGGTGCCTTTATGGAGAGGAAGAACAGTTTTCTTCGGTCTGATAGGAACAGAATGGATTTTCTCGGAAGGTCTTAAGGTCAAATGAGTAGACTTTTGTAAAAATCGGCATAAGTCGCCTCTATGAGAAATCCATCGAGCAAAAAAACTTTTATAGGTAAATGTTTGTTTATTAGTAGATACAGTAATGAAATACCAGTATGTGGGTTCAGGTTACCTCTCTGTGATCGATCCGAAAGGTGTACCTATAGATTCTTGCAGACTACCATTGATATATTACGTGATCTATTCAAGTGTGATTTCATAATATATGGTTTAACCGATTTCCGCCGTCGTGAAAGATGTACGAAATCACACTATCATTAAGGTTGAAGGGGTTTCCGTTTATCCCGACAATATCGTTGCTTATGGGTGCAGAACGATCAGTCTTAAGAATAGACTGTTATTTCATTAATTTAATGTTGCGTTTAGTTGTGTTCGTGTAGTGCAGCAATCGATCTACACGAATGCTCATCTTAAACAATCAAAGTTCCCCATTCTAGTAATGATGTTGATGATACCAACTTCCAACCCTACACTGGAAGACGTCCGTTATTACCCAAACAAATATATAGCCAAGTTATCAGATCATATGGTTCATCGAAATGGCAAAAAGAGGTACGTTGCGGGATATTAACATTTCGACTCATCTCAACAGCCACTTACTAAATGCAAACAGAATGTGTAACAAGGGCGTACGGCAACAGTAGTTAAACAGAGAAAATTTTAGGTAAAAAGGACGCTATCATAGGAGGTGGTTCAGTAAAGAAGTGTCGTCCCCGAGACTTATTCATATGACTGTAGGTCATTCAAAAACTGTTTGGCAAGCAAACTACCTCTCATATTGCAAGAGCTTATGGGATAGCTGAGTGAGGCTACTTACTAGCCCAAGTATTGTTACTACTGCTGCTACCGTAACGCGAACAAGTATATTTCCACAGTGAGCTTTTAATTATGTGAAGAATGAGAATGTGTTGCAAAGCTCCAATATCTCGAATCACTCAGCAGCTTCGCAGATGTAAATGCACGCAACGATATTTTATCCTAAAGACCGATTCGCTATTCTGTTTGCACTTCATTCAACAGTTTTGTTATATATATATATATATATATATATATATATATATATACCGTCATCTCGTGATTAATAAAATGAAATCACCGACACAATCGACGCGTAGATCGTAGAGAAGTGTTGCGGATCTTAACTACACTGCTCAAAGTTGTTCAAGCTGCCCTTATTTGCTACAATCTAAGCCAAATATACGCATCCCTGTGAGATTTGGCCACATATAAACGTTGATTATCGCAGCCCATCTGAAATGTGGTTTCACGTCAGTTACTGTAGACTACTAATTGCGATGTCTGAAAGTTTGCATAACCAGTTCACTCTGTGTTAATCGTAAAATCCAAGATTTCCAGTTCAAAGGGTGTTACACCTCGTGGTAACATACGATGGGAGTCACGCTACCACACAAATTCTCGGTAATATTAAAAGGCTCTGCCTGTCGACATTTGTGAAACCTGAGTGCATCTGAAATCTAAGGAGATGCCGTAGAGATTTTGCACTTATCCTGAGTGAGTACAATTCATCCTAATTATCTCTGTTTATTTGCAGTAGAATGGAAAAATTTCCACTATAGTGGTTGTGTTGTATAACAGGCAGTTTCATTGTGAGTAGTATGCTACTCACAAGTAGCGTATTATCCATAGGCGACATTCAGGAACAAGAGGACAAGCCCCGAACAGTACGAACAAGAAGAGACTATTGGAACAGTGTGTACATGCTATGTGAGAACTTCCACCAAGGCGAATGACAACGTATTGTCACCCAATGTATGTGAGTGCATGTGTGCCGTGCAAATGAGTGCACGCGTTTGTGGTTTAGCTTTTGACATGACCTGTACGGAAGTTTGCGCAATAAACCAACTTGCTGGCCAAGCGTCTTCTGCGGACACAACAGTTGGTGCCGTGACGAATGCAAGAACGAAGTATTCCGTGGTCACAGCCGTTCGAAGATGGAGACGTCCGGATGTTCCTGGAGGACGTGGCCGAAGTGGTCGGAGTCAAGACCGACCGTGGGAAGCTGGCTGTCCTGCGGACGCTGGTGAAGGGCAGGGCGAAGGCGGTGCTGGACGCAGCGCGAAGGAGGCGCTGGTGGCTGCGTTTGACAGCCCGGCCGACCGCCAGAAGGGCATGCGGCAGACAAGGAGCGGACCCGTGTTTGCCGTCACTCTGCAAGGTTTGCTGAACGGGGCTCTGTCAGGATTGTTTCAAGAATCACGACGACAGTTGTTAACGGAACAGTTTATTGAAGGTCTCCCGATGGTGGTTCGCGACCAAGTCCGTATTGTCCATGTCACCCGGCCGATGGACCTTGACGAGCTGGCGAAGGTGACGCGGGAGTTGGTAGTAATGTCCGTGGCCTCAGTGGATGCAAACAGCAATACGGACAAGAAGACACTGGAAGAAATTCAGAAGGCAATTGAGCAACTCGCAACGGATGTAGCTGCCTTGAGAACAGCATCACGGAAGAACGACCAACCAGGTGGCTGCTTCATATGTGGAAAAAGGACATTGGATAAAGGCTTGCCCAATCCGGCAGTCTCAGAGGTCTAAAAATAAAGTGTTTCGTGATTGTTCTTCTTGTTGGGCGGATCAACTAGTAACGGAAGCGATTGAGAAGGGGGCCGTACATACAACGGTTGAAGTTGATGGAGAGGTAGAACAGTGTTTAGTCGATACAGGGGCAGCTATTTCGTTGATTGCTCGCGCAGGAAAGCAAAACCTAGAACCGACATCCATGATGATCAGGACGGTTGGAGGTCATAGTCTACTGGTTGACGGTGTGAAAGAATGTGGGGTACGCAGCGGCGGCCATAGCGTAAAGCGCCGCTTCACTGTGTCCCCAGAAACCAGGCAAACGATACTCGGAGCCGATTTCCTCGCTGCAACAGATGCCGTAATTGACTTGAAGCTCAAGAAGTTGTCAACCAAGTATGGCTCCCTGACGCTTGTAGGACAGCGACAGGATAGCGTCAACCAAGTATGCAAGGTTAAAACCCCCACTTGCACAGCCCCCTTGCTCCAGTCCACGGTCGAGAAATACGCGGAAGTATTTACGACTGACGATGATCCGTACGGATTTTGCAACTGGGTTGCACATGAAATACCAACAACCGGAATATTTCGACCTCACGGACCCCGCAGGATACCGGTTTATCTTGAAGAGGAATTGAAGAAGCAAATACAGAACATGCTGAATGAGGATGTTATCGAAGAGGCTAACAGTCCATACAACTTGCTTGTTCTCCTGGTGAAGAAGTCCAACGGGAAGTACCGCTTCTGTGTGGATTTTAGACGGCTGAATGAGGTAACACAGAATACAGTCGTACCAATACCGTCCGTCGCTGATATTTTTGATAAGCTACAGCAAGCGAAGTTTCGGACTTACGCTCCGGATACTGGCAAGTACCAATTAAACCCACAGATCGTGAGAAGACCGCATTCACGGTAGGCGAAAAACAGTATCAGTTCAACCGCATGCTGTTTGGCCTATCCGGGGCACCGTTCACATTTCGACGCCTGATGGTTCAGCTGGTAAAACGACTGGTTAATGTGGCGGTATACGGATATGATATTGTAATATACAGTAACACGGAATCGGAACATGCTGTCCATATAGATGCTGTCTTGAATCGCATCAAGAACTCAGGACTCCGGATCAATGCTGATACGTCAGAGCTCGGACGATCATCGGTGGTGTGACTGAGATACAAGGTGGGTCAAGGTGAAATCAAGCCTCTGCCGGAGAAAATACTGACAATTAGAGAGGCCGTGGTTCGGAATTCCAAACGAACGCTGAGACAATTTTTGGGTCAAGCAGGGTACTACAGTCGGTTCGTGAAAAATTTTCACTCCATTGCATCGCCATTGTACGAACTCCTTCGAAAAGACAAGAAATTTGAATGGACCGACGATGCCCAGAGGGCGTTCAAGCGAGTGCAACAAGCGATGAACGAGCAACAACTGACGTTGAAACTACCGAATACAAAAGAAACGTTCATCGTAGCAACAGATGCCAGTGACCGTGGCATTGGGGCAGTACTCAAGCAAAAGGAAGGAGTAATCGAGTATGCCAGCAGAGTCCTGACTCCAACGGAGCAGAAATATTCGACTATTGAAAAGGAATGTTTGGCAATCGTCTGGGCACTGGACAAGTGGAGGCCATACCTGTTGGGTCAACAGTTCCACGTGGAGACGGATCACAAACCCCTGGAATGGATCATGACTGCGAGGGACCCGAGAGGCAAATTAGCCCGATGGGCATTACGTTTACAGGAATATGACTTCACGATCAACCATGTGCCTGGTTTGAGCAATTGCGTCGCGGATTTTCTTTCTCGACCACAAGTAGACGACGAACTCCCCAAAGTGACCGTTGGAGTCAACGGCTTAATAATGGAGCAGGACCCACAAACGCTAGTACGCCTACAACGTCAAGATAAGGTCCTCCGGAAAGTGATTGAAGCTCTGGCAAGAGGCGTGAGAATCCCCACAAATACTAAGGATGAGGAGCTGAAAATAATCGCATCCCAATGGAAAAGAGTTGGCTTAAACAGTGCAGGCGTATTGACATGGCAGCGTGGCGTTGGGCACCCGTGCGTGGTAGTCATCCCGAGACAACTGAGGAGGAAAGTGGTGGCAGACTGCCATGAAATGGCACACACCGGATGCACTAGGACGTACGATCTGTTGCAACAAAGAGCATATTGGCCGAAAATGAAAGAGGATGTGACAACTTACGTGCTTGCATGCCAACAGTGTCAGTTACTGAAAAGCGACAATCGGGGAGCCCAACAGCCCTTACAACCAATACCAGTCTCCGAAATCGGTGAACTCTGGTCTATGGATCTTATGGGCCCATTTCCACTGAGCGCCCGCGGTAACCAGTACGTTCTGGTCATGACGGAACACTTTACCCGTTGGATCGAAGCGACTGGCGTTCCGGATCAGAAAGCATCTACGGTGGGAGATATGGTGATGAAGCACATTGTAGCAAACCACGGTGTACCAAAGGCGATCTTGACGGATCAGGGACCATGCTTCGAAAGCGATGAGTTTCGAACACGCATGCAACAACTGGGAATCAAGCGCATCCGAACGACGCCGTATCACCCACAAACGAATGGCCTAACTGAACGTAACAACCGAACGGTCAAAGAATGGTTATGAGCCAAAGGAGGAGACTGGGAGTCTGCGTTGCCACTGGTGTTATTGGCCTGCCGGGCGTCTGTGCAGGCAAGCACGGAGAAATCTCCATTTCAATTGATGGACGGTAGAACCTCTCGACTTCCGGTGGACCAGAACATTGGAATATAGCCAGAGTGCATTGATTCCACTAAATAATTAGCTGCCGAAAGAGAAAGAGCCAAACGAAATCTGAAAGCATCGCAGGCACACACAAAGGAGCAATCCGCAAGAAAACGGTTCGGCAAGACTAGAATGTTCAACCTAGGAGATCGGGTGAAGTATCCAGATCATCGGAACACGGGTGCCAGCGGGTCAGGATCAAGAAAACTTTCACCTAACTGGAAAGGTCCGTATTTGGTAATTTTCAGACGGGGCCCAGTATACTCGATCAAGAAGGACGACGAGACGAAACGAGTGCATGCCAATAAGTTAGCAACGTGGCACGAGATGCCGGTGCAACGAACCAGAAGATAAATAATCCGGGAGGAAGCACCACGTCGATCGGAGAAGATTTGTCAACAAATGCAAAAGAACCTTGGAATCTCATAAGGGGAAGGAGTGTTGTATAACAGGCAGTTTCATTGTGAGTAGTATGCTACTCACACGTAGCATATTATCCATAGGCGACATTCAGGAGTCGTGGTTCCCTAACTGAATAACTAATTGTGTTAAATGACACTAAGTCATTACAAGTTGGATCTTACAATCGTATTCTTCTGTGAATGTGTTCCGGTATAAAGGATTTTAACTAGCATGGGATTATCAAGTTGCTACTTACTGGGTTATTGCATGTCGTCGCAAAAGGAGCGATGTGAAGAGTTGCCTTGCAGACAAGTAAGGTATGTGCGACAACTGTCTAATTGTTCCGTCACTACGTGAAAAAATTGATGAACACAGGTGCTCCCCTCTGTGGATGTTTTATTGCTTCGAACTGCCACTATTATTATTACTGTTATTATATAAAGTCCGGTCAGAAGAAAATGTGGGCACGCGGTAAAGCTGATAAGTTACAGAATCACTCGTAGTATGCAAGAGCCACCTAGGCGACCAGAGAGCAGAAACTGTATCATGTAACTAAAAGTGCAATTGCGGGTGGGATCCAAGGCGTTTGATGCCCACACTATGCGAAATGTCCCTATCCAGCGATGTGCAACAGAACTTTATGTGTCACGTTCAACGGTTCGTTACTCCAAAAGTGGGTGAAAGCATTGAAAGCCGTCATCCCTTCGACGCGTGACAACCTTAGCACAATGGTCATACACATCTGAACATGCACAATTGAACAAATGGCTGTAATCACTTCATGCAAGCTTGTCTGTATGATTAGCAGTAAGTACGCAGGTAGTACCTTTTTCCCTGACCACTCAAGAACGAAGAAATGCACACAATTTCCTTAGTTCCCCTTGCCAGTTTATTTTGTTACAAGCTCCAACCACGTCTAAGTTGCAGAAAACACGCGTTACAAGTTATATTCGAATCTTGTTGGCATGTAATACGTACGCACACTTCTACGTGCAGCACTCGAACAACTCAGTGCCTCCCAAACCAGAGTCGCATCAGTTCGGATCGACGTCTTCGAAATTGTCCAAGTATTGTCCAACTGTCTATTCATGATGTGGAACATGGTGACCGACAAATTCCTAATGTCCCATTTAGACTCCAAATTAGATCACCGCACACCACAGTTAGTAAATTCCGGTTCTGTAGCAGACCTGTTGTATGGAAGCAGGTCACCACACTGAACAGATCGCGCTTGTTACGCTATTTTTGAAATACTTTTCAGCAACTAAGTTTTTCCAATCGTCATCGGTGCGTCAAACACCGGAGATTCAACGCTTTCACGGTCTAGCCTATTTACACCTACTTCTATATCAGTCATTCGTAGACCTTTGTAACGCATGACCCAGTCATGCTTATTGCCAAATTGAAGTTCCTAACACGAAAAATCTTCGAGACATCCTAGCTCGATCATCGTCGATTTCATATCACAGCAATCTCAACGCTCAGAAGTGGTTCAAAGTCCATCTGCATCGTTTGCCTAGGCGATAGCATCTATAATGGCCTAGCTGAACTACCACTGGTACTTCTGATGTAGTTAGTAAGCCTTAGCGTCAGTAATACACGGTAAACAAAATAAGTGCCATCGTTTCGGTAAACCCACTTTTCCTGACGCAGAGTCAACACCCAACTTCATGCTTTAACTGGCCTGTATATCGTTATGAAGGTTCTACGAGGTAACACAAAGTGAATTAGAAAGTTAACAACAAACCCTTCGCATTACCTGAGTACGTCACGGATAACATAACGGCAAAATAACGACAGCAAAACAGCTATATTGTGAACGTTGTTGTGGTCTAATTGTGTCGCGGATGTTTGTTTGCAAAATGTAGACACTTTGGAGTTGATTGTTCTGGTTTGAGGACAGAGATTTCACGAAATCCACCTCCACTCCCCTGACTCGCTCTTAATCTATATCTCCTTATGGGTATGCGAAAGACAAGCACCAGGGTCAACTACCGGCGTTTTGCTTTCGATGATGATGATGACAGCGATACGGGAAAGGGATCTGTGCCATTTGAAGTGAAAAATACTATGCAAACCGCTACACTGGCCACAGAACTTCTAACTGTCAAGTTTCCGCTTCGTTATTTATTATCACTCAATTTTAGCAATTTAAAAAGAAGTGATTATTACAGTTCACTACCACCCACTCGCAGAGTCACAGAAACAGGGTTAAGAAAAATACTGATTAACAACCGTAATCGCCCTTCTCTTATGATTTGGATGCTGTGGTTGAATCCTAGCCTGTAAACAACTGTAAAATTTTGCAGTCTTACTAAATTCATACCGTATCAGCCGTTGAGCAGAATAAATTGAGTAGTTTAATCTGTTGTGTCTAACAGGATTGGAAATGAAAATAATAATAATAATAATAATGGTAATAATACTGCCAGGCTGATCTTTCCAGGTTAAGTAGTGGATACTTATTAGTTATTTTCTAATAAACCTTGTGGAGTCTCTAAAATACACGCCGCTAACCTTAGAGGTACATGTCATCAGAAGCAGTGCTTTTGCAAAGCTCACTCCCAGTGACCTGAACTCTGATTCGCGTACTTTGCGGCTTACAATCAAAGTGCGTTCCCACCATAAAACATGTAAGCAAACGGGTCACTTTTTCCCGAACGTTATAAACAGTTGAAGTTGACATCCATGTGTCTACGATCAAACCTATGCCCCTCACACTACATGTTCCACACCATCTGTACCCTTTTGGTGGCTTCAAAGCCTTCACCTTCTATCATGTTGAAGTAGGTGTAGTCCTCAAGGTAGTGGTTGCAGTCGCATTTGTAGACTATGTTCGTATGAACACTGGGCTCTGTGCCATCTGTTTGACCGGATCAGATAGAATCAGCTCTCGAAGGAAATTTTATGACGAAATTTCATGCCTACATCAACTGTATTGATTAACGTCGTGAAGGACGCTTTTTGCTTTGATGCAGTTTTACTTTGGAGTTCGATGTACAGTTCGAACGTTTTCACCTTGACTACGTAAATCAACATCAAGATCGACCTATAAGGCAACGCAGTCTCAGTATCGAAGTTGGGCTAGCATAATATATATTAGAGTGATGGACAGTTGATTTATCTCTGCGCCATATGTAATATATAAGGCACAGAGCAGATTAACGTTCAGCCCAACGTCTCAATCAGGTAAATATCAACGACTCAATCCAGGACTGTGGATCTGATAGAAAGGAGTCCAGCTCCAGAGAGTGTGCTGATGCCGTTTCATTTTCCTGTTTTCCCTTAAGATTAACTCACCAAGCTTAACGGCCGTCTACAGAGAAACAGGTCGTTCAGGTAATGAGTCGTAAAAATCAAATTAGCTTAGAATACACGTTCAACAACTTGAAGCTTATGGACCTTTACGATGACTATGCCCGAGTTTTGCAAACAGTTCATCTAGTAGTCAGTGCATCACACACCATCAGCAACTAAGAGCACAACCAGCACTGGCCTTGGAAAATGTTGGAGGTAATCGACGGTCTATACAGCAGACTAAATATGGATATACGTCAAAGGCTCTGAAATGAAATGAATACCAGTTAAAAAACCAGAAACCACACACACAGAGGAGATCATTAGAAGATTTCCAAATATATCCAGAAGGACCGGCTTACGGTAAAACTACAAACGAAGCAAATGGAAGGTTTTCCATATAAAGCAAGTCCCAAAGGTTAGTTCGCTAATCGGCGTACATTAAGTGGCAGTTTAATCCGTCATTTGCGTCAACGTTATGCTGTGTTTTGTAGATATGAACCCAGGTATCCAAACAGGACCTGAAACATTATAATGCGGATTCTTGTTGACGAAGCACTAGCCCGAAATAACATACGTTTGTTTCTCCGACCAGGAATGGCTAAGAGCGACCAGTTAAGCTGGGGCCATTTGACACTAGATCTTACAATCAGGAATGCAATCGAGAGGTTCTTTTGAAACGGCGGGGAATTACACCTTATCCCAGCTACAACCATAGTCCTGAGCGACGTCTATAAACATCATACTCAATATCCACACTTCAGGGGCTGACGGTGATGCTTAACTATTGGAGTGAATAATAGTGTGACAACTCACTACGGTCCAAGAGAGACAGCAGAAGAGAGGAGACTGAGTTCCGTCTCAGTCGGGATATGTAGACTAGGTTCTCAGCAGTTAACAAAGTCACCTTTCTTCTTCTTCTCTATTGATAGGTCAGGTTTGATTCAGTGGATCGGTGGACACTTCAGAGTCTTGCAACCCTAGGAGTGAGTAAGGTAGGTTGACCTATAGTCACCGTGTAGCAACCTCTTGGAATGGCTAACTTTTTGTTGATAATTCGTCGTACAATTCGGCACTTTCTGTTGAGGCATGTTTGTTTAACCAGTTGCATACTCTGTTTCCGATCCGGTGGAAATTCTTCACTCTTCCGTTCAGCGCGCTGCATGCAAGACGCCTGTTGGCTGTACATTTTCTTCTTCTTTGGTTGTGTCATTGTACAGAGTACTGCGTTGTTTGTTGGCATCTGGATTACTGTCATTTAGTAACTCACCGAAATTGGAGTGAAATTCCGTAAAAGCGTTCCCACAACAGTTCCATTCTCATAGTGCAGCTCATGGTTGTGCCTACCAAAAACAGCATAATAGATCTAGTATCGAAAGAAGTATAAATCAAAGTTTCCCATTTATCCAGTGTTGTTTAATTTTTTCCATGAACGAAATAATAGCAGATTATCTGTAGCATTCCCAGAATGTTAACATAAATAATCTTTTCTGTACAAAACTGTCCGGATGATGTCAACCACAGAACTCCGCATTCGTTAATAGAATGTGTAGTCAGGAGCATAGTATTCACCGTTGGTGCTGCGGCCGATTAGGTTGGGGTAGACAAATTGTGATCTACTGCACAGAAATTAAAGCAGTCAAGATGTAAGCAAACGCAAATCGATTTCGGTTCGCAGGTTAATGGCCCCGTGAACCACAGAGTCTGCGTTTGCAGAAATCATACACGATGAAAATTAATCTATCTAGGTGATGCGAATTTCATTATTGTCTACCCGGATTGTCTGCTAAGTGAGGGCAGTTAATGGGGCAAAGTAGTAGGTGCCATTATGGATCTATCATGCTCCCACATACAAATCGCCTGGTTGTTTGCAGGCAGTAGGTGGGTAATAGTAAACGGTGCGGCGTGAACATTGAAGTATTTTGCAAATTATGTGTTTTTCATTTACTTGCCTTGTCTACCACTTCATCTTTTTCTTCTCTTGGTTATATCAATGAAATGTCAGTGTTACCCGCTGAGGGGACGTTGTGGACGATATCGATTTCTGAACTACCAAGAAAACGTTGACAGATTTTCCAATGGATTGCCTTTAAGCTTAACTTTTCTAGTTTCTAAAGGATCAGAAGACAACTAGAAATAATACAAGAGTACTTTAAGCCATTTTGTTCTTCGAATACCCCGGAGATTTTTACAATATACAAGCGTCATAATGCCACTTATCATATTTCTGCCAGCGCGCATAATGTTAATACTCTGATTGCATCGTTGTTAAGTAAACACAACAGTAAATTCGTCCAAATATATTCCACCACCTTCTACTCAACGCTAACCACATACCTGACTAAGCCTCTGCATCCATTATTGCAGGCGTAGCGCACGATTATATTGCACCTGAACATAGCAGTAGCACTTTTTACTCAAGCACATCTTGGTGAAAGATTCCTAAACCATAAACTATTTTTTTGTTATTATTTACTTTTATTCACAGTATTACTTGCCACATTACATTAAGAATCTGATAAATCTTAATACCGATCATTTTGCTTATTTGCATCATTTTCATACTCACTGGCTGTTTATCTTTCCACCATGTCCGCCGACAAGGGTAAGCTCTCAAATCTTCATACCATAAGCTTTGTGAGTTGAGCAGTCTTACCTTTGGGATCGACATGCTCTAAGACAGAGTTCGTCAATAACGGACTTTCATTTGATCATACGAATCTCAGCCACCCTGTGTTTAGCCATAACAGGGAAGTCACGGTACAACCTCAGGGAAGTTTTGGTCAAACGGTGCATCATCCTTGAAGAGGCGGTAATCAGAAGGATCATTCTAGCGGAGAGAACCTAACTGTAGCAGTTATTTAACGACTCAAAGCTGGCAGACACGCACACCTCCATACAGCTTCAGAACGAGTAGTCACTGTCTGGTGGTTCTCACGTGGACGAGTCTCTTTTACAAGGACTGTGGACGTAAGAAACATCAAAAATCAGGCTATTGTATCCGTAGCTTTCTCCAAACTGTTAGCTGGGCCTCCTGAGACAAACAAGTAGCTAAGGGTTTTTGGCCCATCCCCAATGAAGGCAAATTCCAATGAACAAGCGCAAGTGCAAGAAATTAAGTGAAAAACCAGTCCGCTAGTTCCCATTCAACCGAATCACCGGGTTACACTTTCGCGTCTATTCAATTCTGATCCCCAAGACATTGTGATTACAGTAGACCACCTAGACGACGCAACTCACAGATATGAAGTGGCTATTTCTGGCTGCATGAACAGTAAGACCTTAGAGTCACAAGCTTTGAAACATTTTTCGCATTTTCTTCACCACTTCAGAGAAATCGAGTTACTGATCAGTAGTGTTGACCACCGCCGTCCGCTCATCCGCTCTAACTGCTCTATCTCCTTTAGGGATATCGCACAACGAATAAATTCTTAGCGTCCACAGCAGCAACATATCAGGATAGTCTAACTACACGCAGTGAGGGGTCGCACCTGAAGCACCTTTCAACTATGTGACACCTCCATCCAGACGTTTGGCCGCCGGTTGCTGATACTGGACCTGAACCTCCGGCATAACTTTTGTTGGATCATGGCCGCCCCTTCTGTTTCCCGCAGTATCGATTTTCCCTGATAATGTAAGATTTCACTTTATAAAAATCGTTCAAATTTAATGGTTGTGAATTACAGCTGAGTTTTGACTGCACGTGCACAACCACCACATCCATCAATTCTGTCTTCGCTCCACCGGCTGCTTCATCGTTAACAGCAGTTCCTATAAACCCCTCGAACGTCTAACAACGTACATGCTGTGAATTACATCCAACAACAGCAGATCAAGGAGTCTCCGCATTGACATGACATCTCAATTTTGCTCCCCAGAAAACAATTTCACTCGGGCGGAGGTCGAACACATGACATTACTCAGGATTATCCATGTTTTCTAGAGTTCTTGGACCTTACCGCTACATTCCGTCCTAAAAGTGTCAGATAACTGACCTCTTTACGGCGACCACAACGACCTTATTGAAATTTTAAAAACAATACCGACCTTAGAAAAACCGAGTTGACTTTTTTCCATCAAATTCCGGTGACCACCGAAGGTATACGCAAGACCGCAATTATTGCTTCAATCGGCCTTTCCGGTCGATGACGTCCAAAAGTCAGAACCCTTTATTTTCGACGCACCCAATCTTTTGAAATCGCTCATCCTTATCCTGATGAACTCCTCATCACTGCTTCCAAGGAGGACGAGAAACCTTCGTGCTCCTGCAGCGTAAATGAACAGCTGGATCTGCATGATACTGAAGTAAACTTAGGTATACCGACCATTGGGATTTCAGGTTATCAGATCTCATCCGACGGTACAGTTTCTCATCTGTTATCACGCCGTTTTTCTCCCCTAGAGACTTTATTGCGGTGAGAGGTGACCTCCTTTGTGTTCAGGTCCACGACCGGTATGAATGAATGGACCAACAAAAGGATCAATCAATGAACGCAAAGTCCAGGTCATTCGATATTATCCCGGACCCTTGTCATTTGAACGGTTTGGTCGATTTTGCGGCCAGATAAACCGGTATCGAAGTCTCATCCCCTTGATATGTGGACATCATGTGTTCCACTTCGTGGGAATTTACGCAAACTACCCTTCATGGGAACCGCGGCGTTATCTTTAAAAGGCTTCAAGCAGCAATCACCACGATATCCTTGCACACTCACCAAGATCGAAGTAAACATAACGACAGAGCCGTTGATGTCGCGTTACAACAGCCTGTTTTTAATCACTGGTAACCTTCGGTTCTCTTCTTGGAATAATTAAAACTGGCTGAATTGCGTTAAAGCACTTTCGTAGCAGAATATTCCGCTGTTAACCTCACGATACTGGCTTAAGGCCAATCATTCATGCTGTAGACTTATCTTAAAGGTTTTGTTATTCGTTGAATTCTTCATCCAACAGAAGTACAATGAATATATGAATAGTCTCAGGTGTCCTCAGTCCAGTCGCAGACACACCTTCAAAATTACATCTTGTGAGTGACTTTAAACCAAGCTCTCTCTGGCCACCGTGGATGCTATAAGAACAGGCGATTCAGAAATGGAGCACTCTCGTCAACACAGCCCCACGAAACTGAGACTTGTTAACCGAACAGCATCAGATGGCACCATTGTGTGCGTTGTTTTCAAAGACAAACCTAGGGCTTTGGAATCAATACCCTCGTAATATGTTTAGCTCGCTGCATAGTCTGTCAAACCCCAATGAACGTTCCACGTGGCTTAAAGCGAACTACAATGCTTCTAACTTGAGCCGCTATTTCTAAAAAAATGTCAACATTGTAAAGTCCACATCCGCACTAAGAGCCCAGTTAGCATTTTCTCTGTGTCGGATGCGTGTCTTTATAACGGGCTCGTCGACCTCATCTAACCGTTACGCTTGGAATGTGCCGGCCGCTTCATGTAGTGACAAGAATCAATACTACTTCCTGGTTGTGCTTCCAAAATGACGCGAGCCGCTGTTCAGGAACGGTATGTGGCGCAATTTGGCCAGTCCTCTTTGGTGATCATCGAAGGATCCTTCATGAAGTTTCTGAATATTTTCATGTGTACGAACGCACGCATCAAGTCTTATTACCTGGAAGCTGAATGGATGGCAGGGCGGTTTCATCAGCCGTTGATAGCAACCGTTGATATTCACTTCAACATTTTCCGACAAATCTTCTCCGTCACTGTGACAATACAATCACGTTGGCAAACAGAGCGAGAATAACACCACGTAAGCAGCCATTTTTAATACACTACGTCTCAACCACCTCGGGTGGCCTTCCTTAGAAGTGTTGTAATGAAATCGGATTTTGATCACAACACTCCTGAGGAAGGCCACCCGAGGTGGCCAAAACGTAAAGTATTACAACTTGCTCCTAACGTTGTGCTATTCTCAATCTGTTTGTCACTAACATATTAAACACGACGCCCCAACAGTTTGACTTCATTCGTTCTAAATTTGGTGCGGATATCCTACAATCGATTAGTAAGTCAACTACACTATTACGTTAACTAGAAAAGAGAAAAGGCAATGAGTCTTGAACAACACATGAGGTTGGACAATCTGCCGATAAGGTGCGTTCGCTTTGTTACCTAGCACAGGTACTTCATCGTTCATTCGACATCAAATCTCGTGAAAATATGAAACGGGGCAGGAAATCGCGAAGACTAAAGCGCATTAGTGGGCTAACCCACTGTTATCAATTTCTTGAGTCGTTTGGGTTGGAAAGTCTGACGCAGTAGGTTACTCTCGGGATAAAACCATCTGAATGCCCAAACTAACGTATCTCAGTCAGCAAAGTGTCAGATTGCGACCTCCCTGACTCCTATGGATAATTTCATGAGCTAATCTCCTGCTCCTTTAAACAGACTGGCAACTACATGTCAGTATACATCTACTCAGTTGTGGGACTTCAATTTTGGGTTCATCCAAATTCAGCATGTAACGAAGACTACTTTTATCCATAACAGTCGGGAAGAAGCCCTATATTGACGTTTAAGAACGATTTGCTTTTGTTGCGATTTGTTATGCAATCTAATTCAGACACTGATATATATTTGTTTCAACACATTCTTTGCGTGATATTTCTACTAGTGAACAATTTCCATATTTTTATTCTGCAGATTAAAAGCCATGCGCTGTTTGATTGTACATCTTTACTTCAATGATCGCCTCGGTATATAAGCTGTCGTCTTGTCCTCAGTTCCGTTATTTCTATTTGAGGTCTCCCTAACTTTGGAATGAAATGTTGCAGGAGTGCTCGTACAGATGAAACGTTAGTCTTGTTTGCCGTTGCAACGTTGCCGAAACGAACAGTGCATAAGTGGATGGAACTGGATGTGCTTCGATGTGTGCACTTTTTATCCTGTAGAGCGAAATGTATTAAGACCAACGGAACGAGAGCATGGTCTTGAATCACAAGGCCTATGCAAAGGGTGTTCATTGTGTCAACGCAATGACTATGGGTATTATCACCGACACCTGAAAATAATCCATTGTTTCCAACGGTGCAATGTTTACAGCAAACCCTAACTGGCACTTCGCTAAAATGGAAAGAACGCTGGACAATTACGACCTCCCTATCCGATTATGAACAAGGTCATGAGCACAGGACCAGGGAGCATATCACTTTGATTGAGTTCCACGTGAGCTGAACACGAACAGTTTCAAATATAATAGAATAGCCTATACCTGCTGTTTCCGAAGTTCAGAAGTTGTAGTTTGTGTTTAGTGCGATTGACAGTGTTCATACTACGTCCATATGGTTACAGGAGGCACACAAATCAACTGCATTTTTAAGTATCTTCAGAAATACACATTATCTTGAATGCATCAAATGAACGGCTCACGTATTCTACCACATGCGATGTGATTCAAGGTCATACTTCACTTCCCCGTTGTGGTGCTCAACGAACGTTTGGTCGCCTCAGGGATCTCGCAGTAGCCACGCACGTCTGCATTTGTGTTTAATCTGCAGACTTTCACGTACACCCGTTATAGGAGACCCAACGTGTACTCACTGCCTCTTTCTCCAATCGTGTAACGAGCGTTTCCATCTTCTTAACGACTTATCTATTATTCTGGACCTCGAAATCGCTTCATTTGCACCGTGCCAAGTGTTTTGTAGAATATTCTAAATTTCTATGCACTTGCCGATTGGCGCGTTTTTCAGTACTGCCATCTTATATCTTCTGTTTTTTCGTTCTTTTTATCCTCCACATTTGGCCACAGACCGGATTAACTATAAGTACATATGATTTCAAAGATTGTCAATTTGTAAACCTGGTCGCATTCCTTCATTTTGATGTCAGTAAGATAAACAGTTTGACTGTTCTTCAGGAAAGGTAAGCTATACAGTTATAGGTGAGATTTAAGAGCAACGACGCTTATCCATTACAACAGTGTAACTGAGCCAGCTGCATTTACCTGCTGCAAAACTACGGGCGAGTAGTAACTGCAATCAACCATTGTCCTTAACAGTTTATGCTGTACATGTTTGCATGCCTTAATTCGCTAACCTGACCCATACCTTTGTTTGGAAGCACACGTGACATTCTTAACCTTACTGGTTGCCGCGACAAGAGACAATTTTTTTGCACAGTACCTGTTATTTTTCATTTACCGTTGAACCGTAGGCTAACAAGTTATTCGCGGAGTAAACAATTTTAGTTCCTCGTACCTGCAACATTCCAACGTTTAAATTTGCCTCCTGCATCGCGTGTAGAAACTGATTCTTCAATGTCGCTCCAGTCTGATTACTGCACAAAAGTACCATCATTATTACAGTCAGAAATACAGCAGTGGTTCTCAACGATACAACCAACAAAAAACAAAGCAAGCCCCTACCAAGAAGAAGAAAAAAATAAAAGGAAGAAGAATGTACTTACTGAGAACAGCTACGTCTATATTCAAATAATTAATATTAAGCTGGCCACACCTTGCAAACCAACAATCGAGCGGTAATTGAAAGGTAGCATGCACATCTGATGCTCAATCCTCTGAAAGGAGATTTTATAAACAAGTATGAGGTTTACCCATATGCATCATTTAAAGCCCCGTGTGCCACCTGTGTTGAACGCCTGATCTGAATCGAGTAACGGAATAATGAACTAACCTCCAATTTGCTTATCGACTGTCTGTTTGATATAAGACTGAAATATATGTTTGGTTTTTTTCCCTTGCAAGGGTGGCATAGGCCTGGTGCTTAAAATTGTCTGCTTATTTTCCTCTGCGGTTTAGACTATCTTTTACTTCATTCTTTTCAAGTGCTTGGTGATAATATTAGGCAAACCACCCATAAAGCATGTGAGAATCTATGAGCCACATGGGTCCAATCCAACGTTCTTGTTGTGAACCCCGTTCTCCGTTTATCGCAGCACGGTGTCATTAAATTCTTTCCAAAATGCGCTCACACAAACCGTCCACCACCTAAACCCATTCCTCTAGGCAGTTTAAACCTCTCTGACTATCTGAAAACATAAGTTCTCAGGCTCATCAATCCTCAAGAATCCCTGACGTATTGGTGTCGGCAATAATAACATGGATGCCGTCTGTGAGCTTAACAACCTGAAGCTCGCGCGAGTTAACTTATCTACGTGTGTCCAGAATGAGTCTGTATCGATTGCAATAGGCTAATACATTGCTCGTGTCGTTCGTATTACTTGTTTTATTCAACCGAACTGTTCCTTTCCGGACCTGCAAATTTCCTCTCAACGAAGATATTTTAGTGTTACCCAGTCTATTAGAAATTGCTATCGGAAGGATAATGCGCGAAACGGCAATACATATTCAAAATATTGAGCGACAGACATCTTTCGTGTTGAAAAGATTCCATTCCGCGGCCTTAACTGTGCCCGCATGGACGTGTTATTAAGATAATATGGTCGGCCGCCTGACGACAACGCTTCGACTTATCCGTGAGTCGGTACATTTTATCTAAGGGTATTCTATTTTACTGCCATATGCGTTTAACCCTGTTCGTTGTTTTTATAAGTTTTTGATGTCACTGTGTCTTTGATATTCTATCCCCTACAGGGGAACATTTACTACACCTTTCATGTCAAGCTAGATCTCAAAAAGACCTTCATAAATACGGATCTGCCTATACGATACTCATTCAACGACAGTAGCAATGGTCCCTCTTCCGTGTGCGGTGTTGCGTGGTTGTGAACGGAGCTCCGTAGACACTATTTGCTATTGTTGAGAGTTATCTACCACTCACCAACAAGTTCACTCTTCAACAGTGAGGCTCTTCTGTCTCGTTCGAACGAATTTATTCTCGAAGAAAATTCCTTAGCATTTTCTTGACATGGGTGACACTGAAGTTCCAAAAGCGCCTTGAACACAGCACTTTCAATAAGTTCCAGAAGGTAGCTTTGACTCAACCCTGATATTCGTTGCGCAACAGAAAGCTGGAATACAGCACATGGAATCTGGAACAAGTCATCTTCCACAGTAGATTTCTTCGTTTCTGGATTTCATTATCACAAACAAAAGACATTATTCTGGTCAGATTAGTATTGGAGTTCCCTCAGGTCACGGTGCTCATTTGAACCTGATCTTTCAATTACTCTGCTATTGGATGCAATAGCCTATAAAGAAGAATTTGATTCGCAATCTTGCCAGGGTTGGGTCTGACAGAATTAGGAAACATCTCATGCACCTCCATATGGATGTCACTTCAGTCACCTCTGATTACCAACGTATGAAACGAACGTTACAAGAGGTCGACTTGTCGTATCCCAAGCAACACACAGCCTCATTTTGAATGGGGCAAAATGGGATGTTATATAGAAGTTGGTCTTTCACGATAAGTATGCCAAAATCTGGGATACTGCATATTTCTTCTCGTTTCTCTACTTCAACTGTAGGTGGCAGTGCTCACATTTTAATGTGTGGATTCGTCGTAGTGTTTTAATGCAACACTTCATGAATGCTTGTGCCCAGTGCAGGTTGACTTCAAATGCCGATAAGTTACAATATTATGTTTTCGGGTGCCATCACATCATCACACAACATTGATTACGTTCGACAGAAAATAGAAGATCGCCGTTCAGCGTCAACTGAAAGTGGAATAAGTGTTTTGGATGCGGCTAAGCGTCAAGGTGGGGTCACAGGAATGGTTGTCCACATTTGGCTGGAACGAATCCTTCATCTTCCGGTTTGATGTATACTTTCTGCATTCCAATCTTTCTTTGTTCTAAAATGCGATTTAGGCCTTTTTGAAGAGCCGTTACTAGATGTGGTGGTGTAGGATTTGAGATGAATTCGGTTTCTTACCAACTATTTAACCAGGTGTACCCATTTCCCGATCATTACCTCAATTACGAAGACCTGCTCGTTTATCTCGTTACTGCTCTGTCCCCCATCACCCATAGTACACCCATTACCAGTATCATTGGTGAAAGTTTCGGTATTCCACATACAGATGGTTTTGTTTTGATGCCTATCTTACATACCTTCAGAAAATAGGTACAAGTTATACTTATCGTTCTCTCGGGTTTCCCGTATTCAGTGGACGCACGTAAGCAGAGTAGCATAAGGAACTCACTTTTAACCTGTTTTCTTCTGCAGATGTACCTCATAGTGCGAGTTGAATCTGATGAATCCATGACTATTTTTTGTAGTGACTGGATGGTTACCAAATATTCCACCAGATGGCAGGCAGTTAGAGGCAGAAGGGTGTAGAGACATATGCTTCTGAACGTCGTAACTTTACCATGCGTGACAACCATCTACAAAGTTAACGTGATGCTGCAGACAGATTAGAGTGACATTCCTTACATAGTGATGCATCACAGATTCTTGTGCGGAAGTTTTCAATCTCGAGCAACATTTTTTAGACGAATCCAGCGGTGCGCAAACGGTCGCTACCGATAGAATGACATGCTTTGGCACCCGTTGGCTAACGAGGGAAAGATTTGTTGCCCGTTTTCATTCACACCAACATTAGAGCCGCTGTTCAACTGACCTCATCCATATATATATATATATATATGAAAAACTGCTTTCAAATCTGTATGAAACTTACCCATTTCTATCATACATTTGATAAGTTGGAAATATGTGACAGTTATCATGGGCGATTGCCACTTGAACAAAATAATGTGCTTTATCATGTTAACTATAGTCGCCTTTTTTGAAACCTCCGTTTTCAGATTATTAGAATGCATGTACCCAAATTGCAATTCAACAACTCAGGTTAGGTGGATTATTACCTGTAGATATGTGTTTTTGTTTGTAAACTGCATTCACATTTAGGCTGTTATGTCCAGTGTGGCGCCTCAACCATAAGTTGCCTCCGAGAGATTTGTTATCGCTTGTTGCTCAATAACTTTGACTGATCTTTTAGGCATTTTATCCACGTGAACAGTTAAACTACGCTACACCGTTTCACTGAAGTCCTCGTTCACAGTGTTCACTCCGTTACTTTGCATATACTCGTCAACCATTTGCAATTTGTATGGGCAATGAAGATCAGTGAGCGAGGTCCTCATATGAACTAGCGATGAAGTGTTATTAAGAAAATCCTCGGTCAAGACACAACGAGTTAAAACCAGAGCCATCCGAGGACGAGCTCTCGAGAGAATACAAGATTGTGAAATCGGCACTGAAAGCCAACGGTTACTGTGACAGGATTCTACGCCCAACTCAGGAGGTACATTGCAACAAGATCAACGAGCACAGGAATTGGCTATCGACTATCGTTACTCCGAACAGAAGAAATACATCGGAGGATCGTAGAGGGGTCCTCAATCAGTACAGTATCAGAGTGGCATTTAAAGCCGCAAACACGTTAAGGTGTAAGTTAGTCCACTTAAAGGACAAACGAACTGTTCTGGAGCAGTCAAACTGTGTTCACCGAATTAAATGTAAAGTGTCAAGCTTTGTATATTGGACAGACGGCCCGGCAATTTGAAATAAGTACTAAAGAACACGTAAGGTGCAGTGAGATGCCTCCCATCGACGCTGAGCAACTTTGGAAATTAAAACATGATTCGGCCGTTTCTGCACACGCGATCCTCAACCAACATCAAGTTGACTTTGACCATCCGACTGTGCTAAAAGGTGGTTTTCGTAACCATGAAAAACGTTTACTGATTGAAGCCTCGCTGACCGCTAGTACACCACAAGCGGTGAATCGCACCGATGGCCTAGGATTGTCAGTTGTTTGGCACCATTTACTGGGTGGACAACAGTGACAACACGTCAGAAAAGTTGTGCGGATCCCTGTCACCCATCGCATCTCAAACAGTCTACACGCATGTAGGTTGATCGCATACATGCAAACACAGCAAACACTAATTATCCAGCCTTGTTTGCGCCTGGGCTCGTCACGTGATGACTTCAGGAGAACCGTGAACTCATTCATTCTGTTGGTAGACTGTCCACACACCACGTGTTAAACACACATGAACGTGCCAGGTGATGACTACTTCATTTGAAGCTTGTACAGTGTGTATTTTCTGATTTAAATCGCTTGATACAGGCTCACGGAGAGGTCGAAACGTTGCGAAACCAATAACTCTGGTTTTCACTTGTTGTGGCTTAACTAAATATTTACTTAATAATGGGCATCAGCACAACGCACAATATGTTTTCACATATCCGTTATGTGTACGGTTCGGATGCACTAACGATGAAGTGCATGCGAAAACGGCAATTTGCTGAATCATACAAATGCGTTGTAACTTTCTGATGACAAACAACAAACGTGCACGCTTTTCCAATGTTGCAATCGTTGTTGGTATTCGTGCATTTGCGATTCGTCCATTGGACTGAAGAGAAATGTACATTAAGTAGAGCAAAGAATAAGACTGAACTGAATGAATAATGTGTAGTAGTCGAGAAAAGATCAAACTCTGGAGCGTGGAAGGAGTTCTGAGCAACAAAAAGTTTTTGGGGCCAGCCGTCGTGATAATCCATGTTCATCCACCAACAGCCTCTAAAAGCCCCTCAGGGTCCCCTAGGGTGTGCTGCTTGGAATGTACCACGCCAGTCCATAATGAGATGCTTCCGATCTCATTTTCTAGAAAAGATTTGCCGACTTGTTAACGGCCATGCCATGATATTTGCCAGATAAAGACATTCCAGTTAGCCCAAAGACGTTGAAGCATCTCAAAAAATGCGCAATCGGTGCAAATCAGAAATCCAACGATATCGTCTTCATGGGCAAGCGAAAGCGTTCAAAGTAGCACGTCCAAACAAAACATTTCTCCTCAAATACATGGAATACTGTCGCAAAAATCTAGCTTTAGCCGTTTTCCCGTCCACGGACGTTCGTAAACACAACGCAGTGTGTTTACCCAAGAGACATGCGCACTGTTCGAGACGGTGGAAGAAAATTGCTACATCATTGGCTGTTGTCTGTGATGTTTCGTAAACTGTTATTTGTAAGCACCCAATGTGGGCTGGCTCATTGAGAGAACGTTTCGCAGTTTCGTAAGACTTACAAACTCATAAGAATGTACCATTACATGTGTCATGGTATAACTCATGATTTGGACAATATAAAACAAACATCAGACTAATTTAGGATGCGCACATTCGACTATTATCCGTTACAATGGATCTGACTTTGTATGGCTTATGCATTCTCCTAAGGCCATATGCCCCAGGCATGTAACTATAGCGAATATCCGAATAGAATGAACATCGAGCGCTTACAAATAGCACACAGAAATTCAGCCTGAGAGAAATAATGCCACACAACAGACTAATCTGGACTCACTTTCCGATTATTTCATGTAATTCGTAAACATCGTCAAATAACGCATCGTTTTCAGCCATCTACATCACACTCGAAAACGGTCGGCTGAAAAAGTCCATGCAAAACATCTTTTCAGTGTATTAAAACAAATGTGTAAGTCGGGATTTTGACTTTGATGATCAATACGTGAAATGAACGCTGGGTGTTTACGACGCAAGTGTTTGAAATTCACAGCATGTCTTTTTAATAGAAAACCCAGCAAAATTTAGTTGAACGGTAGAAAATATATTCCCTTTCTATCTCATAACCGATCATTCGAGGAGTAAATCAAGGACTCGTGCTCGATCCACCGTCACTTCTAGAGTAAATGACAATGACCCCTACAACCTCAATTCCAACCAACCTTCCCCTGACGTTGCACGTTAAGAGTCTGGACTGTTTGTGTTGTAGAGTTTTTTGTTGGTTTTGTTCACTAACGATGCTTCACCGTTGTACAATAACTTTTTTGAGCCATCTCTGCAGGTTGTTCGAATTGATTAAAAATGACATTGCAATTACAATAAAGTTTTTTCGTACACGCACGTCTTTCTGCTCTTCTGCCTCTGGCGTAGTTGCTTGACGATACTACACGGATCTCATCCATTTTTAGCTCCGTTGTACTCCGAACATCATCGCAGCACCGACCGCGTTTCAGCCGCTCACAGTAATCTCGAAATATCCTCGCTTCCCGGATACTGGTAATTTGAAATGTTGTGGTGGTGGTCTTCTTGAACCCTTTCTGTGAGTCAAGCTTTTTATTCCTATAACTTGCTAAACCCTCATAAATGTCCTGTTGCATTCGTTCATTTTGGTTACTGGACTCAGTGAAATACGTCTGCATCCACTTAGGGTAGTCTGAGACTGTTTTGAACCACTACAAATTGATGATCCCGAGTTAGTCGATTTCTCACATTTTTCCGTCTTCATTATCCGGCGAACTGGTTGTTTCCCCACGTTGTGTGTATTTTTTTTCGGCGTTCGGTTTGATCACCACAACTTCCTTATTGCCCCATTAACTTTGCGTGTTAAACATCGTCCGCTGCTGCTATGCCCGACTACGACGATTCAACTGAGCAGCTGACCGCATCCGTGCATATCATACTTTCTGAATTTGGAGTCAGTAACCCTCGTTTATGGTTCGACCAAGTTGAAGCTCTCTTTCGAACGAGACGCATTAAGTCACAGACCATGGTGTACCCCTACATAGTTCAGTCCATCCCTACTGAAATCGCCGAAGAGGTCTCGGATCTCATTGACAACATGCTTGAAGACCGGCCGTACGATAGGCTGAAAGACGCCTTAATTAGCACGGTGGGTGTTTCTGAACAGCGGAAGCTGGACCAACTATTTTCCGAAATTGAGCTAGGTGACCGCAAACCATCCCAGCTGCTACGACACATGAAACAGCTTCTCGGAGGCAGGAAGATGGATGACACCATTTTTCGACAGTTATGGATGAAAAATCTACCATCATCAACTCGTGAGATTCTGGCTACATTCAGCAGTGCTGTGCCTATTGAGGAGCTTGCAGATGCAGCTGACAAAATGTTGGATGTTCAACGTAATCCCCAGTTAGTAAACACAGTCGTTAACCAACCTCATGACGATTTGCGACATCAGGTGGCGTGTTTGACCAAACAGGTCCAGTCATTGGTTTACACTTTACACTCTCGGTCGCGCAGAACACGCAGTCGATCTACAACACCTTTCCGACGTCTAACGGCACTAGCACACAACGACCATAACTTTTGTTGATTCATCGTACTTTCGGCCACCGAGCCAAGAAGTACACTCAGCCCTGAATATTCACTACTTTACTGACCGCACAGGAAAACCCAGTGACCGGCCAGCGATGGCGACGGCTGTGCCTGGTGTCTCCTTCGAATGTCGCCTTTTCTACATCCCAGACAGATCCACAGGCTACAACTTCCTAATCGACACCGGCGCTCAGGTAAGCGTAATTCCATGCACTGTAGGCGACCGCCAGCGTTGTAAGCCCATTTTCTTCTTACAAACCGCTAACGGAACCTTGATACAGACGTACGGTCGACGTTCGCTCACTCTCGACCTTGGACTACTACGTCAGTTCCGCTGGATTTTCCTGGTAACAGATGTTCAGACCGCAATTCTGGGTGCCGATTTCCTATCCCACTTTGGTCTCTTGGTTGATATTCAGCACCACACGCTTTTGTACAGCTTGACTTCCTTGAGTGCTAAAGGCAAATTAACCACCATGAATTCCATCGGAGTTCATATGGCGATGCCCAAACCCTCAAGATATCCCCGGCTGATCCAGCAAAAGCCGCAGCTCATAAATCCGTCGTATCACGCACATTCTTTGGAACACGACGTTACACACACCATCGTGACCAAGGGACAGTCAGTGCCCGCTCGCCCCAGACGTCTTCCTCCAAAAAGCTGAAGATTGCCAGGGCAGAATTTGACCACATGCCTCAACTCAGCATCATCCGTCCATCCAAGAGTGCATGGTCTTAACCTTTACATTTGGTTTCTAAGAAAACACCGGGTGATTGGAGACCATGTGGTGATTTCCGAGCGCTCAACAATGCCACCTTACAAGACCGTTAACCCATTCCCCACATCCAAGATTTTTCCTTGTCCCTACATTCTAAGTGTGTTTTCTCTAAAATCGACCTGGTGCGTACATATTACTAAATTCCCGTCGCTAAGGAAGACATACTTAAGCCGGCGATCACAACTCCCTTTGGTTTGTATGAGTTTCTTCGAATGCCCTTCGGACTTCGGAATGCAGCCCAAACATCCCAGCGTTTCATGGATCAAGTTTTACGTGGTCTGGTTTTTGTCTTCGTTTACCTCGACGATGTTTTAGTTGCCAGTCGTTCCCCCGAAGAACATGAAACGCCTCTTTGTCTTTTGCTGGAGCGGTTGAATAAATACGGGTTTTCCATAAATCTAGCAAAGTGCGTTTTTGGCGTCTCGTCTCTTAAGTTCCTTGGACATTTTATGGACGTAACTGGCATCAACCCCTTGGACACCAAGGTGCGTGCGCTGCAAGAGTACCCCATTCCTGATTCCATCAAAAAAACTTCAACGGTTCATTGGAGTTGTTCACTATTACCGTCGTTTTATTCCTCACTGCTCACAGCTTCTGAAGCCGTTAACCGATCTGCTACGTGGTTCTGAAAAGGCCGTTATTTTAAGTCCTGAAACGCTACAACGACGTGAGGAAAGCGCTCAGCGAAGCGACGTCTCTTGCTCATTTTAATCCACGGCCGACCGCTCATCTGATTCTTTCAACTGACGCGTCTAATCATGCTGTAGGTGCAGCGCTTCGGCAGTACGTCATTCTATTCACAAAAGCTATCACCCGCTCACGCTAATTATATCACCTTCGGTCGTGAGCTGCTTGCTATTTACTTGTCCATTAGACATTTTCGTCATTTGTTAGAAGGAAGGAACTTCACTATTTTAACAGACCACAAACCTTTGATTTACGCCTTCAACGCCAGTCAGGATAAATATTCTCCTCGCGAAATTCGACATCTCGAGTTCCTAGCGCAATTCACAACGGATATCCGACATGTCCATGGAGACTCCAATGTGGTTGCTGATGCGTTCCCAAGACTACATGTTAACGCAGTTTCTGGCATAAGTCTCGAGAAAATGGCTGAAACTCAAATGTATGATCCTGACTTTCCATCCATATTCACCCCACCCTTTCAGTGTTCCCGCATTCCCTAACCATCTTCCGAATCCACTATCGTGTGTGACACTTTCGCGGGCATTCCACGTCCAATTCTCGCCCTTTCTCTTCGTTTACCCATTTTTCTCCATTTGCATTCTTTGTCCCACTCCGGTGTCCGCGCCACACTCAAATTAATTGCTGCCCGTTAAGTCTGGCCTAATATGAACAAAGATGTACGCTGGTGGACTAAATCATGTCTTCATTGCCAGAGAAGCAAGGTACATCGCCACACCGTCACCCCTCCTGGAAATCTCCCCACTCCGGACGCACGTTTTTCTCACGTCCATGTTGATCTGGAAGGCCCATTACCCCCGTCAAACGGCAAAACGTTCCTGTTTACATGTGTCGACCGATTCACACGATGGCCTGTGGCCGTTCCCCTTAGTGACATTTCGTCGGAGACAGTCGCTAGAGCGTTCCTCGACCATTGGATTGCCAATTTTGGCGTTTCGTTGTTCATTACTACAGACCGAGGCTCACAGTTCCAGTCAGCCCTTTTCCGCGACTTAACTCATCTGTTGGGTCGTGAACACATCAGGAAGACTGCATATCATCCTGCCTCTAATGGTATTGTTGAAAGTTTAAACCGACAGTTGAAAACATCGCTCACGGCACAGTCCACACAGAGTTGGAAAGAGCGCTTACCACTCAACTTACTGAGCATCAGATCCGTCCTAAAGGAAGATATACAATGTTTCACCGCTGAATTAGTCTACGGAACATCACTTCGCCTGCCAGGTGATCTTTCCGAGCAAAACACACAAGCTGCAATAGATCCGTTGGACTACGTGCGCCGCCTCAAGTCGCACATGGAAACACTCCGTGCCAGCCCCACTCGGCAGCATTCCTGGTCTCAACAACTCAACAAGGACATGCTGACTTGCACTCCTGTTTTTGCTCGTTGTAACGCAGTTCGGCGCTCACTTCGACCACCTTACGATGGTCCGTTTAAAGTGATCTCACGAACGGATACAGTTCTCACGATTGAACGTTCCGGAGCACAAGTTACTGTGAGTATTGACTGTCCGAAGCCGGCCTACGTCGACACGCACTGGGAATTTCCCTCTCATACATATAGCCATGAGGCCGAACCACAAAACCCTGAAGCATTTATCCCTTCCATTCCCCACACATTCGACTCTTCAGCCGCAATCGACAGTAATGACAAAGGAGCACCTTATCCCCATCCGTCTACCGAACAGACTCATACAACATTATCAACCTCCCTCACCCATCTTCACTTCGTCGAACTACGCGTTCAGGTAGACATGTTACCTTACCAGCACGTTTTCGTTGACAATTTTCATGTTCCTCCCTCTTTACTTATCGGACGATTATCGAGCATTTTAGCTTTCACTAATGCTCTGAAGGGGAGTACTGTAGAGTTTTTTCTTGGGTTTGTTCACTAACGATGCTTCACCGTTGTACAATAACTTTTTTGAGCCATCTCTGCAGGTTGTTCGAATTGATTAAAAATGACATTGCAATTACAATAAAGTTTTTTCGTACACGCACGTCTTTCTGCTCTTCTGCCTCTGGCGTAGTTGCTTGACGATACTACACGGATCTCATCCATTTTTAGCTCCGTTGTACTCCGAACATCATCGCAGCACCGACCGCGTTTCAGCCGCTCACAGTAATCTCGAAATATCCTCGCTTCCCGGATACTGGTAATTTGAAATGTTGTGGTGGTGGTCTTCTTGAACCCTTTCTGTGAGTCAAGCTTTTTATTCCTATAACTTGCTAAACCCTCATAAATGTCCTGTTGCATTCGTTCATTTTGGTTACTGGACTCAGTGAAATACGTCTGCATCCACTTAGGGTAGTCTGAGACTGTTTTGAACCACTACAGTGTCTCTAGTACACTGAAGATTAACTTTTGACTTTAATAATGCTGGTCAGATGACTGCAGCCCTCCTCTCAACGAAGGTTCATGTGCACATGTGTGATTCAGAGGAGATTCGGGTAACCCATCTGTGGTATACAGTGCACAGAGTGCAACAGACATCTCAGATAGTGGACTAAAATAAGAAGTGATTCAACAGTCGCCCCGTCTGCCATTCTGTTATCACTATTAGATGACAGCCATAAAAGGGTTTGGGATGATATAGAAACTTTCTCAGCATGGATGGATATGCCGCCCCAAACGCTCTATGGGGTCTATATAAAACTACGACGTTACTATGCCGGTAAAGTGAGGGAGATCGACTTGAAGGAAGGCATGCTTGTCAAAGAATTTGACCAGCGAATGACCGTCAAAATGGTCAACCATCTGCGGTGTTTAACCTATAAGGCCGGTCTTGGAGTTCTTGATCCCTGCCCGTTTAACTTTCGAATACCTCCCAATGGCTTAATCCTTGCACATACTTGCTTCAGCATAGGACTCGTGGAGCAATTCTTCACTTCATTTACTGACACTAGGTGAAGTGACCACGTCAGGAATCTAGCGCGAAGCTAGTTTCTCGCTCTCTGGTTCGTATGCCCGGGGTTCTTCACACCTTCGGAATAACGTAAGTCTGAAATCATAACGGAAAGATCGTGAGTCTGCGAACACACTGCATTTACTGGTTAACACGTCATTCACAACCAGGCTTTAATTTAACGAGCAAGAGCGTTGGAGAGGTGAACGTGGGAGAACTATTAACACATCCGCGCGCTGGCCGCGAAACAAGAATTTTGCCACTGGAAACTCTAAACGACGTCAAGAATTCAAATAAGATCCCATTTTGTTGGGTAGTGTTTTTGACGACAGTGTTTGAAACACTGTTATTTTATGGATTGTTGCTTACAGTGTTGACGGTGACTCGGATTCATCTTGCAGCCACAAGTACGTCTACGGTACCCGAATTAACACATCAACAGTGAATATGGGGGTTCATGATAAGTTAACATTTGCAAGGTGAAGTGGGAGTGTAAGGCAGTACTCGTAAGGCGACCCTCACTTCGTAGGGAGTTTAGGATTTCGAGGGCGTCGAAGACGGTTCGACGACAAAGCTCCGCACGTTCCGACTTCCGGCAACCTTTAGGCACCTGTTCCGTTCTTACGAGGTCTTTGCTCGCTATGGCGACATTTCGTTGCAGATTATAAGTAGCTCTTCTTGGAACGGTTTCACAGTGCAATCAGATTCCCACTTATATGGGACATTGGTAGATTGGTAATTGACTCCTTTCTTGGTACCTGCTCTAATCCCCAAGAACAGTGCTGAGCCGTGGTCTTGACTACTGTTTTTCTGACGGACAAAGACCTGCTGAATATAGAAACAGAAAAACTTATTGGATCCTGGTGACTTTTGCTACTAGTCTCGAACCCATGTGCAGGTCGTTGACTCGCTTAATCATGAGAGTGTCATACAAATGAAGCATATTTTTCATGGGTTCAATGAGCAGATGAATGAAGTAGAAAGGTGGGCTTTTAAGTGTTCCATGCCTCGGGACAGTGAAGTAATGCATCGAGGTCAGTGAACCTGAAGTCTGAACACGAGTGCAGTATCGGAATTAAGAAATAAAGGATCAATCTCAGTGAGCTATGAAAGTTTCAAAGAATCTAAGTAGAAGATACCACTAGGTGGGGGTTACACACTTTAGAGACGTAACGAGGATAAGCACCGCAGATATTCCAAACGATTGCGCTAGGGCTAGAGTTCTGGAACATGCGCCCTCAAAACGGCATTCGGGCGGGCACTCAATAAGGCTCTGCGTGGGTGATCGAAAGCTCTGAGGTTTAGAAAAAAGCAGCAATTGCGTCATCCGGATATGCGAGAGAACTTTCCGAGGGAATTCACAACCACAGTGCTCGATCGCGCCCTCAGTGGACTTTTGATGGATACCTCGACGTCACATAGCTCCAGAGTTTTTTTTATCACACTGAAGTAGCGCCGAAAATCAGGATTTCTGCGTGGACGTCCACAAGATAGATTAGTCAAAAAGAATAGTTTTCCTGAAATTTTGAGACCCATTGCGGAAATATGCAATTTCGTGTAATTTCCCAGTGTGGTCATGGAAAACCAGTGTGTAGCGAACAAGCTCGTTTTCAGTGATTCATCATCAGGCTAAATACACCACATTTGTATCACACATTTCACGGGAGAATCGTTAGAGGAGTAAACAGGGGAACGTGTGGTTAATGAGGTCAATCAGCTCAATGTCACACTGCAATCAAGTACCCACTTGAACAATGGGTCTTGACAGGCTAACCGGGTGGGGGGTTGGCCAGGGCAAATCCAGAGCCTGAACAAAACGTTTTTGGGCGCACAGGGGTGGGTTATACATTCGGATCCCAATAGCCTCTGCTGTAGACAGAATCCTACTC
>QNGE01000339.1:5551-44432 GCA_008508345.1 Paragonimus westermani | reverse complement strand
GAGTAGGATTCTGTCTACAGCAGAGGCTATTGGGATCCGAATGTATAACCCACCCCTGTGCGCCCAAAAACGTTTTGTTCAGGCTCTGGATTTGCCCTGGCCAACCCCCCACCCGGTTAGCCTGTCAAGACCCATTGTTCAAGTGGGTACTTGATTGCAGTGTGACATTGAGCTGATTGACCTCATTAACCACACGTTCCCCTGTTTACTCCTCTAACGATTCTCCCGTGAAATGTGTGATACAAATGTGGTGTATTTAGCCTGATGATGAATCACTGAAAACGAGCTTGTTCGCTACACACTGGTTTTCATAATTTTTCATTGTTGAGCTTCCATTGTTTTTGAGATGTGGCCTTATTGCTTGCTATCTTTCCTGAATACACCGCATTTTTCACATTTATCCTCACATCAGCTGCTGTCATCCTTCCACTTCCCCTTATCAAATCTCTGCTCTGTAATATTCCACGTGCCAAAATGAGTCATTTCCCTTCTACATAGTTTCCTGGGTAATTTGTGGTTTTCATCGCCTCTGGACGCGCGAACATTCGTTCCGCTCCGACCCAATCCTTGACCACTGGTTTGAGTGAGCTCAATCCCGTTTTGCCGGTCACCATTCTTGAGCGGTGTCTGGTTGCCAAATGGTTATGCAGACAAGTTCTTTGTCTGGCTCCTGAAGATTTTCACACTCAATGTGGGTGATTCATTTTTCTAGGACAGTGGCTCATTTGGCACAGTATTAATTTCCTTTCATTCCAGCGCATCTTTATTAACCGGTTCGAAGGTAAGTCGTCTTATCTGTCGTTGGAAATTGAGAACATTCATTACGTGTAACTTGGCGTGGACCTGAATCGTTAACAAACGACTAAACGAGTATGGAACCTGTAGTGACCAGAAATCTTGCGGTTAACCTAAGGACCCCGGATGCAAACATGCTTTCTTGCTTGTCTGTTCTGTACGCACGATCCTGTATACTTCTTCTGTAGAAGGCCCAATACGAACTCAGGGCTACCTTATTCCGTCGTGCAGCTAAGTTCACGGAGCGAATGCTCGCCCTTTTACTAGTGACCCTTCCACCATTCCACCCCTCAAGGTCGTTCAACCTGGGTTTCCTCGAGCGCTGTTCAACGTACTTCTCGCACGGCGCGCGCTTGAGTACCGCCGAGTGGACTGAGACTGACCTCGCGTTTCCCTCCTTCCTCCCTTTGGTTGCTGCCGTGGATACCAGACGAGGCTGAAGCTAACGGCCTACTGCGTTCCCAAACATTAATGGAAATGCACGCTTTAATTCCTAACCCTACAGCGTTTCCTCATCTAGATGCTTCTTGAGACTACGTTTCGAGTGATCCTCACGAAGGGCGTCGTGAATCGTTACAGGACGAGGGTTTGGCGCACACCCGGCTTTCGACTACAGACCGTCTCTTTAAAAGAGTCTCAACAAGTGGAACATTTAGATTTCGTCCATATTGTGTTCAATTCGTCCCTTTTTAATTAAGAACGCGCAAACATAGAGTCACTGTATTTCCATCAGCCTCTGAACTTAATTGCCAAAGGCGTGACCC
This sequence comes from Paragonimus westermani, assembly GCA_008508345.1. NCBI lineage: Eukaryota > Metazoa > Platyhelminthes > Trematoda > Plagiorchiida > Troglotrematidae > Paragonimus > Paragonimus westermani. Next base: position 42,873 of record QNGE01000339.1, on the reverse strand, counting down.
AAACGTCACCAGAACAGTTGCGGTAATGAAAATACGGGAGCACGATTATACCATAGATGAACACTACAAATGTCAGCAGTTTTTGTCATGATGCATGAGACACTTCTGTTACCACCGACTCGCTGGACTCGGCTCGGCTTGGCCAAGTTTGGTCGAATTCATCCAAGTTTATTTCACTTGACATAGTGAGGGTCATTGGCCGGTTCCGAATATTCATCGCCACAGGGATGGCAGGAAACTCTATTTAATTTCTTCTGTTCTCATTCTGAAATTATTTTATGGCCTTGCTGATGGTGTGAGCGTCGATTTTCACGCACAATCGTGGTCATCCATCGCTACTTTCAACGCATTTCTTGTTCATACGCGCGCAAACACTGTGCAAATGCTCTCTGTGGAAGAACACTGGAAGACGCTTAACATGCACAGTTTGACGTCCAGAATATGGTGTTTGTTTATGATGCATGAGACACTTCTGTTACCACCGACTCGCTGGACTCGGCTCGGCTTGGCCAAGTTTGGTCGAATTCATCCAAGTTTATTTCACTTGACATAGTGAGGGTCATTGGCCGGTTCCGAATATTCATCGCCACAGGGATGGCAGGAAACTCTATTTAATTTCTTCTGTTCTCATTCTGAAATTATTTTATGGCCTTGCTGATGGTGTGAGCGTCGATTTTCACGCACAATCGTGGTCATCCATCGCTACTTTCAACGCATTTCTTGTTCATACGCGCGCAAACACTGTGCAAATGCTCTCTGTGGAAGAACACTGGAAGACGCTTAACATGCACAGTTTGACGTCCAGAATATGGTGTTTGTTTTATGTCCACTATATTGCACTATTTTATATGCTTTTGCGGCCCCGTAGGTTGTACTCACAGTTTGTTCATAGACATGTTAGAATTAGACAGTCCATAAACTATAGAGAAGAAGTCTGTTTATATCTGATCGCCCTTCAAGGGCGATAATGCCTCCACGATATTACTTTCAGCATCAAACTCAGCGTAGCCCTAAGCAAGACTTATTTGGCTGCAAAACTGTGTTCAGTTTAATTCCATGCCGATTTTGCGCCCTAGGCTGAAAGATACACTGCCTGTACATGCTACCTCTTACTGTGTATGTCATTTCGTTTGTTCGTGTTGAACGAGCTATGTAAGCTGCACGACACGGCGACTATCCGTACGCATTCGGGAGCATCATCACGAGCGGCTAACTTGAAACTTGCCAAAATCTTGCTCGTCTTCTACCTTCGATGTTCTGTTTGCACTATTGTCTGGACTTGCAAAGTAATTGTCCGTATTTATCTAATAATGTGTTTTCAACTTCAAGCAGTCGATTTGTGATTCACGGCACAGTTTTACNTGTTGAACGAGCTATGTAAGCTGCACGACACGGCGACTATCCGTACGCATTCGGGAGCATCATCACGAGCGGCTAACTTGAAACTTGCCAAAATCTTGCTCGTCTTCTACCTTCGATGTTCTGTTTGCACTATTGTCTGGACTTGCAAAGTAATTGTCCGTATTTATCTAATAATGTGTTTTCAACTTCAAGCAGTCGATTTGTGATTCACGGCACAGTTTTACGCTGTGCACAACAGCATTAGGCCACAATTTTCAGTGGACCAATAGTTGCTTGCAATGCAGGAAAGACAACAGGCTAAATGAGTAGTTCAAATGAACAAACCTATAGACATAGTAGTATACGTTTGGCCGTTAATTAGACCAAACTTTATTGTGAAATACTGCCAAACGCCACATGGCCGGAAATGTCAATTTCGTGCAAACCTTTACAATCACACACAATTGTGTTTCTGTAGGAAAGAATCGCATACTTTATCCAAAAACTCGAGTGAAATCTTCCCCACAACGTGGAAGCCGGTACAGGATTCTGCGGGATGTTTTATGGTCGAACTGTGAGGACGTGTTAGTCCAGAAATGGTCAGCTATAGGTGATTTCTGGTTGAGTCAGCTTTTTGAGAACACTAGAATTATAATCAACGCGCTCTACGCATCCAATCCGGAATACGTGACTAAATAGTTTCAGAAAATTCAAATGTCATTTTATACACAAACGGCCGGTTCAAATATACTTCAACCCTGAAACGCCATACCCCTGAGCTAAGCAACTGCCGTGAAGATTACATATTCGTTCAAGGAGGCCAGCGCTATCTTGTCGTGAAAACCTGAAATAATATTAATGGAAAAGTCAGCGGAAAATACAAACTTGGAACAGGCAGGTGAAGGGTGTCGACGTGATATTAAATAATGTAACCTGTCCATCGTTACAATCACTACGTTAACACGGCAAGGTCTGTAAAGTAAACAGCTTCCACGGAGATGGCAAGAAGAGTGGTCGAACGTCGGGGCGACTGAAGCTAGGTTACATTAGCCACGAGGCACAAAAACGAACGCGCGGACTACACTGGTAGTAATCGTTGTGGTTCACTCAACCAAAGAAAATGCAAGTTAGAGTAAAGCGATATATACTTTCAATGAACACGCGACAGGTTGATCATCATAACGATACCTTGTGTACCATCTATTAGGACCACATGAGCATATAAAATAGTGCAATATAGTGGACATACAACAAACACCATATTCTGGACGTCAAACTGTGCATGTTAAGCGTCTTCCAGTGTTCTTCCACAGAGAGCATTTGCACAGTGTTTGCGCGCGTATGAACAAGAAATGCGTTGAAAGTAGCGATGGATGACCACGATTGTGCGTGAAAATCGACGCTCACACCATCAGCAAGGCCATAAAATAATTTCAGAATGAGAACAGAAGAAATTAAATAGAGTTTCCTGCCATCCCTGTGGCGATGAATATTCGGAACCGGCCAATGACCCTCACTATGTCAAGTGAAATAAACTTGGATGAATTCGACCAAACTTGGCCAAGCCGAGCCGAGTCCAGCGAGTCGGTGGTAACAGAAGTGTCTCATGCATCATCACAGAAACCGCTCATTTTTGCTTTTTCATGCTGCTCCCCATTGTGTGTCACCTTATTTTTTCCCTGTTGATTGAGCCGTGTATTCCGCGCAACACGTTGACTCTCCACACGCATTTGGTGGCAACATCCGGTGTGGTTAACCCGGAGCTCGACAAAATCTTGCTCGTCTTCTATCGCTGCGTACATAATGGAATCGAACTACTCATCCGATCTCAATGATTTTTTCCCTTTTATCTTTCCCGCACCGGTTCACAATCAAAGCATGTTAAAGTGCCCTTACTGGTAATCGCGTAAGTCACAACCATCCGTTCACTCTCCCCCCACTATGCATTCAAAATCGTCTCGTAAAAACAGCAGTGGTTTAACTCTAATAAAGCAATAGGTAAAGCAGTGTGCATGAGCATGTAGGTGAAGCCAGGCTGCGAACTGGGGTGTCGCTATATTTTCCAACAGATCCGGCAACCTTGTGATACATCCATAATGGACCATGTAGTATTACGTGATACTTTCCAGTTCATTGATGCGAACGTCATGCTACCAAAAATGCTGACAGTACACGTGAAGTGAGGGTTTCTGACCGAATCACCTCTGAACAACATTTCTTGAGTGTCTTCAGTCGTTCACTTCACTTCTTATGAGCCAAAGATTCGTTGGATGCGCATGATACAAGAAGGCAGTTATGTCATGGTTGTGCCCCGATATGAAAGAGCTAATAGCCAACCAGGATTGCCTCCTAACCACGTTGAATCGCTAGTGACAGCATGTATCGTTGGAAGTGTGCAATGGGAAGTATGTAAACTGAACTCACTGAAGACTTGATAACCCACTGCTTCTGCTCTTACGCCGATTGTGGTTTACACACCGGTAAGCCATCTACCACGTGAACTCAGCAGCAGCCTTACTCATATTATCATATTTCAAGTGCTCACTGCCTGATATGTTGCTTGAACCAAGCACGCACAATACACTGTTATCCTTCATGTATCTATCCAAGCGACTTTCGAATTCCTTGAAGCTCACAAATTTTTCATCCTTGGAGACATTTTGAGGCCCTGTAAATATTCCTCTATCTAAAATGGAATGTCGGATGAAATTTAATTCCCCTGCATTAGACCGACAGAATATGTGTCAAGGCATATCCCATCGACGGCCAACTATCAATCATGCATGAAAAACTTCTTCACAGAATAACGCATTTGTGCCGTCACAACACCTACCATTGATAATTTTGATCTCAGCGCCAAATGAAAGATAAACCGGTTTACGATCTAGTGAAACAAAACTTTCCAACTTTTGTGACCCCTTCTGTGATTGAAAACAGTGATTATCAAATTCCTGGGCGATACCACGAAAATATAATCCGATATCCAATGGTGTCTAATTTCACTGCCGTCAAACAGCATATTTTACCTCCTACGGATAACTTCCATCGTGATGATGGTCTGCCTAGCAGCCATGTTTGAATAAACCGTAGTTCATCCTCTAGACATCAACCGTTAATTTTTAATCCACTTTATTAGCGTATACCCAAATGAACAAATAGCGCCACAGATTGCCGTGATTCTGAAAGCTACTGGCTAAACGGAGCCAGGTACTGATCGTATCGGCAACTAGTAAGACATTTTGAGTTTCACTATTTCACCAGCGATAGTAACTTTGTGGTTGGATTGACCATGTGTTTTCGGGATATAGCGTCTGTTTTACGAGTGATGTAAGGTTATTAACCAAGCCCAACTTTCTTATGTTCCTTCACTGACAAGCCTTCTTACATTACGGACTCTTTGAAAACCGTAACATTTTTCTGTGAAGACCGACCTGGCCAATTGAAGAGCGATTTTCGAAATGCTCCCCCTACGAACGCTTATTCATACATATTCAAAAGATTTAGTGCCACTTGCATGACAAATATGTTTTCCCTTGCACTCGTTTCGTCTCATTTTTCTGCCGTTGAGCCGAGCCTACCTGGCCCTTCGGCTTCATCTACGTTCCTTTCGCAGCCGTTATTCACACTGTCACACTTAGCAGCCCGTTTGTTTCAGATTTTAACAGTAGAAAGATTCAATGTGAGGGGAAACGCGGTTTCCTGTTCACTTCTCCCTCCTAGTTTTCTAGCACTTCACGGTGCTTGAGCACCTTACAGGCGGCAAACCCTTTTCTGATGCGGTCTCTTCTAAGTTAGAACCAGCTCCTCATCGTCTCAGAAATTTATTGGGTGAGTTCGAATATTCTGCAACCAGTGTAATGATTGACGTCGCGGGTATACTAAACACTGATCGTTGAGTTCATTGCTGTACATGATTCAGACTTTTCTGTCATGTTGGTTCATTTCTAATGTAAGTGACAGGAAATAATACACATACAAAAGCAGCATTCACAAGCAACTTTCTTACAGTTCAAACTGGAAGAGGGAAGCTAACGAACAAACAATCAGGATGTGTCGTTTGATGCAAGGACAGGACAATGTTCCGCATAAGTTCAAGCTACGGTCACAGCAGTGCTGCGTCATCCGGAAGCTTAAGTTCATTCAACTGAATGTGTCAGTGGAACTTGTCAATTTTCCGTGGTAGTGCACGTCGCACAGAGCGCGCCCCGTAATACGTGGGCAGACAACCTCAGTTGAGACAGTAAGGAAGTTGACGCCAGCAAAAGGATCAAACTTCGCTCGCAACGGCCTCAGAATTACTGTTCACTCATCGGTAAATGACTAATTATCTTTGTGGTGATTGTTAGTCAATGAATCCGTCAACTTCATGATTTATTGACAGCATTCCTCATAACTGTTTGTCTGCCACTAAAATTTCACACCTCGGAACATTAACCCCGGCGATCCAGGATTGTTAGACCTCAGGTCACTCATCTAACTTTCCACCAACGTTACTTTGGAACTGAACGACTTTCGTATCACCGAATGGTGTACTGTCAACTCTGCCATACCGGACTTCCAGAGCAAAACTCATCTGCCCTGGGTCCCCAAGACTAGCTGACACTGAGTCATTCTCATTACCTTCGGTTGCCTGGGCGCTGAAATCTGTCAGCGAGAAGTCGATTCCAGTGAGTGGTGAATCTGTGGCTTTATCGCGTTCTCTAAAATTGCATCGTGTTCTCGAGTTGTTCGAACAAGAGCCACCTATCAAAGCAAGTCAACCCATGTCGATCACGCAGTTGCAGAATTTATTGTCTGCTAGCAGGCAATGAAAGCGACGGAATCTAGATTTTTCACCTCGAAATTGGGGTGCAGCGTCGGGACTTAATATCGATAGAGTTCACGGGAGTATTTGGAAACCCATTTGTTGACTAAAGACGCGATGTTCTTAAATATCATTTCCATACTCATCCAGTAGACCCGACACTGTGTAGTAAACATTTTACAAGCTACACATACCGGTGCGGCTGTTGGTGTAATACAGCTCTATGGATAACTACTAACCTTGAGAAGGTTACTGCTGTGAGCGATATTATTCCGGTTAAAAATACTCTTACACTCCCACTACATCGGGGTTTCAGAACCAGCAGTGCTTTCACCGGTACAACGCTGGAATCAAGCTGCAAGGATGTCATACATCATATCATACGTTAAATTTTCGGCATAGTAAGTACAAACACTCTTGAGGCATGCCCTAGTACTAAATCTACAATGGGAGCAAATTACTGGTTACACTTCATACGAAAATATTGTCGTGTTTGTCTTTTCCCGAAGCCTGGTTATTGCTTGACATCAAAGGGAAGAAAGAAAGTGTGTTTATTATGGTTTGTTTCGGGGACAGATGGGAAAGTCACATTGTAACTCCAAGCCAGGGGCATGTCCGACTCAGCTCATCACAATATTCTGCTGAAGGCCACAAAAATAACAGGCTCGCGGTAGGCCCGCAGTGTGAGAAAAGCAAAAGGAGGGTTGTTGTCAACCTTAAAATTAAAAGGACGATAATCTCAAGGCAGATTTTCTCAATACATCCGCGTCAGGTGGCCATGCTGGATTTGTTTCAAGTGTGTCCTGTCCTCCGAACATTCTCGGTTTGTTTTCACGGGTATATTGCACATTGTAGGCTCGCAACATGTTGTCTTAGTATTTTGTGTCAGCGATTAACGACACAAACACCGCAACGGTACTTCACAAAAATCTTAGCCAGAAGTTCATGCATCCCAAGGTGACAGACGTTCCATTTAACTGTCCTTTACACGGAAAACGGAAGCTCCATATGTGGTCAAGTCCAGGACGTATAGGAGTGTGACACCAGGTCTCAAGCACAGCCACAGATTGTAGTTCGTCTCCTCAAGAGCACACACCCTACTTTCCGGGTATCTCCTTTGAATCTTCGAAGTCCAACGAGGTGGCCGATATCGAAGCACTTAGTAACCAACTATCAGTAAAAGTTGGAAGACGGAACGAAAATGACCGTAACAGGGAAGATTAATCCAGCTTTCATACTTCTAAATACCGCAACTTCCGACGGGCTAAATTCCGCGCGAACAGTTTGTAAATAACTGAGTTTCCATCTGCGATTCAACAAAACATACATGGTTGGACCTTTCGGTTTGTTTCTTGGACGGACCAGCCTTACCAAGTTGAAAGTTGACCCCGCTTAAGGACCATTGCGAAAGTTATGGAACGAGAAACAGCAAATCACCAACCCGGGGCTTTAGAAAGTAATGTGGAAAAAAGATCGTCATTCTCAGAGTATCATAAACGAGTTGCGGCGTGGTGCATGTTATGCCTCAAGAGATATCTCATAGCTACCGGGCAGGAAAAGGCAGTATCCACAAATCCACTACCCTAGGGTCATATCATAGTTGTTGCAATCCACTCTCAAGCCAATATTTGGGATTTTCTGTTCCCCTTCACACAGTAAAGCGTGGAAGTTACTCTCCAGTGTACGGGTACAACTACCTGCCTACTTACTAAACCTTCGGACATTGGGCATTCGACCTACATCTTTGCCCCTCCAAACGCCTGAGTTCCAGCAGGCATTACTGGCGATGAACTGAAACTCAGTGGTTACTGAGTACATCGTACTGATCTCCTTCTAGGCCACTCCAGTTACTCACGGCCATCATGGGATTCCGGTCCTTCTAGGCGTGGTACCCTGTGACTGCGATCAGCAACAAGAGGACAATTCATACTTCTTGTGCACGTTGAATGTCGCCCGATCTTATACAAAACACGTTGGCAGTAGTCGACGCGAGATCCCAGAGTTGTTTCAAGGTCAATAAGAGCTTTTTATTGCATCCAAGCTGAACTGCGCATTATCCACTCATATCAGTTGTAAAAACAGATCTTCGGCTTTTTGACGAAGTTGACAAGGCAAGAGACATAGAATTAGCATGAGTTCCTTGACGCAGATTTGCCTGAGCCACTTTCCTTCCATGCATTGAATTACTGCAGACAACCAGGGCTATCTGGTGGACTGTGTGGTAATCAGGTTGACTGGACACGGTCGTTACTTTTTATAGGTTCCATTCGCATCTGCCACTGCTTGAAAACACCAGCAGTAAAGTCCAAGGTTCAAAACTTTAACATGGTCCATTTAACGACCCTACAAGTTATCTCGGTCCACTTCTTGATTGTGATCCAATGGACACGAACTAGCACGCTATCTAAAACTCCTCTCAGCAGCCAGCGGTCCGTTTTTACCATATAAACCGCTCTTTATTGCGTCTCCAGACTACAGTACAGTTCTATTGAAGACCACTCAGGACTATCCGTTTAGGCAATAAAAAAGACCTGATGGCCCTATGCAATACTCTGATCAGGTGGGAGTTCAAAATCCGTGAACGCGCCAAAGATCCTACTAAGAGCTTGCGTGAACGAAGAATATTTTGTGAATTAAGGTACAGTTTAAAAAAACGCCTACAGCCTTTTTACCACCGATGTTCAACGAGTAAAATCCTCCCGACACACAGGGGGCTGCCAAATTATTCAAGTATTACTATTAAGTGGTCTGTAACACTGCAGCGCCAAACCGGCATTTCACTCTACCTCTCTGAAAATTACGACAACCCTACTTTAAAAGTGGCCGTTTTGTATCGGACGTTCAACATAACTTAGTAAATGTGAACTCATATGATAAAGTTAATCCAGACAGGATTCCGCCTGGGATATCCAAAATGGCAGCTAATAATCTGGTGGAACCTTTCAAAAGCTGTTTTTGGCGGACATGATGGGATGGCATTCTCTGGGGTGCATGCTAGCGTTAAAAAACCCTCAGCGCTCACACTCCATCTGCCGGAAGATCAGCCTCATTAGCAGCCAAACAAGACGGTGGAAAGTTTGCTGAAACGCGCCATTTGTAAACATTTTTCGAGGAATTTACCATTACACAATTGGACCGTTCGTCGACATAGGGCTTGAAGGTCATTCCAAAGAGGAGGCGATCATTTCAGCGCGACTCCTTGCCTTCCAATATTTCTCGAGACGATAAAAACAAAACTTCAGGCAAACTACCCAGAGTTCAACAATTATAAGTGAGCAGTAGTGAAGGAAAAATTGAAATACATGGAATAAGTGCCAAAGGCATTGATTTGATGGTGGAAAACTCTCCACCATCTTCGCGAAAACAATCCGTTATTGGCGTTAGCCCACATTTCCATTGCGACTTTTGAGATCAACTAATTTGTTTCACAACCTGACAGCGCTTAAACTTGTGGCGTTTACAAGATACCATCAAAGTGGATATATGCGATTACACAGTGTTGGAACTGCGTTTCTACAAGGAAACTAATTAATTCGACAATGAAACGTGTGCCAACGTTTCCTCTTTCGACGTACGGACGATATTCGTACTGTTTTTCCATGTTTGCAGGATTTCAGGTAAATACTGGCGACAAAACGTTGTTGTTAGAAATAGTTAAAGAATGACTCTGTTCTGTGGCTGCTTCCAACTTCGGTTTACGTGGATCAAAGTGAAAAAATATTATGTCCTATTATACGGCCGGGGATCTCCAGAAGTTAACTCTGTTCACTCTACCGCACTATTTTCAACCTGGCAAAGGTCATGTGGCATTAGAACAAAACAGCAAACAGAAATAGATTAACTTAAACTACCCGCTGATCACTGGGCGGTATATCATTTAGCCGGTCACTACCTGATATTTGGAACGCCGATCATCTGACACGGCGCAGAAAAGTATTCCAATCCACACGACAATCAGTGAAATCGAAGATGTTAGTTCACGCATGCCCCAAAACGATTTGAACGCAGGTTTCTCATCACTTCCGGTATGTGCCCGGTCATCATGTTGTTCATGGCGAAATCCATTCGAAAGAAGCAGCTAACAATGTGAAAGCGAGCTACACACCTAGGCGTTGTTTTGTCAACGCTCCATCGAGTTCTAACCCATGTGAAAGTGAGTAAATCACTCCAGACGCTACATTCGGTCCGATTGTATTTTTATTTGCACCATCTTGTACAATTTCAGCAGTCACATACCTAAGCGCACTGTGAATATGAGCAAACCTGGCGGCTGTCTGTCAGTGTTCACATCAACCTAAGATTTCAATGAGGTCTTCCAGTGTGACCGCTGATTTTTAACCTTGTCAGTGCTGAGACTTTAGAACACACACTACCAACCCCGTATGGCCAGGCAGCAATGCCACCGAAAGTAGAGATAGCTGCAACACAGTTGTTGTTTTCTGATTTACTTCCTCGTACTGTTGCAGTTCCAACCAATCCGATGGACGTGGCACTCAGAACTCTGTTTCTCATAACCGTTGGTAGATATTTTCATCAAAGTCAGAAGCTCATCTGCGTGTTCTAGGACGTTGGACCATGTCACTCTCTAGCTGTTAGGCCACCGAGTATCACTATCGTTGTTCCATAATTGTCTAGCCACTGATCTTCAATGTGGTTTGATGTTGTGCTATCTGAGCTCAGGATATGCACAAAGTCACCCCGGAGTATACGCTTCATCTTTATCATCCTTTTTCCCGGTATTGTCACAGAAATCTCATTTTGTCGTGAGCAGTCGTTACGCAATGTATCCCACCCTGTATCTTATGGTGACTTTCAAATTCATTCTTTGTGTCATTAAAACCACGATTGGTCAAAAGAAAGTATCACCGAGACCTTTATTACTAAAGATTGCTGGCCTATATTTTCACCGACGTCAGTTTTCAGCGAGGCGCATCCGAGCTTTTTCGTATCTGTCATCCTGTGTCTTGTTAACTTTTAAACAATCAACTTTTACTGAGGTGTTTCAGAACTGGCTGAATACGCATCGTCATGTTGTCTTCATATGCAAGTCATCCCGGCTCACGAGACTTGCCGGCTAACCAGAAAATGCAATACTTTTTAACGTATTCCTTGTACACCATTTAGAACATTTTCTTCCTCGCGGTGTGCAAAAGAGGATGCCCACAAGACGTACGATTACACAGACAACATACAGATCACGTACACACAGCAAGCGGCGAACAATGGCAGATTTTTTTGCAAGCAATATCGCAATTCCTCATCCTTGCAGTTCTTTGGAGAATGGCGCAGCAGGCCACAAAGCCATAGCCTCGTGACAACTTTAAAGAAATGCATTCCGGAGTACCTCGACAACTGGTGTGCTAGATACTCAAGAGCAAGTGTACATCAATTCAAGATCCTCCCTGGTTTTCCTTGCACAGCATGGTGTACTGAAAACCCGTCCGCATTGCAGTTACGGTTGTACCACGTTGTTGGGAACCGATAAGTAGGTGACGGAGTGCTATTGTTGATGTCCTGATTGTACGAAGAACAATTTCATAAGAAAAGGATCCATCTTCAGTTGGATGCCATTGTCCCTGCTCAAAGCCCATCGCAATCTGCTGCACCGGGTTCATAAAATCAGTCTAACATTTAATTCCGAAATACTGTGCCCAGACTACAAAACAGCGGTCAGTTTCGATTGCTTACTATCCACACGGTGACATTAGTGAGCCTGAACGTTCTACCTGCCACGTAGTAAGATTAATGGTCCTTCCATCGAAGAATCGGCGGCATCAGAATGATAGGCGGCATTCTTTTGGTTGTTAAAATCGACGAATCTCCATTCACTAAAGGAACTCACCACAAGGAAAGCCATTTTACTGGAATGTGCGTTGAGTGTAATCAAAAAGGAAGCAGGGAGTGCGCTTATAGTAGTTTACTTTGGAAACAAACAAGACTGCGCCAACTGGTTTCCGTTATCTGGGATCGGTTATGAGAGAGTCAAGTCATATGTTCATCATAGCAGACAAAATCACAGTACCATAATTATAGAGAACGGGTGGCGGCCTGCCAAACCATCATGAACACTGGACTATCATCCTCTCGGTTAACTTCTTAGATCCCGGAAATTCAGTCGTCCACGCATAAAACGTAGAAAACATGCGGTGATTTGCCAGAAAGTACTTTTGATCTGCGCCTGGATCAAGTCAGCAGCAACTTAACTCGCGTAAGCGAAATTCGCGCGACCATGTGGGAAGACTGTTATTTACTTTACAACATACGGGCTACCGCTGTTGTTAAGTCTCATTTCTGGTAGTTGCCAGTATGTTTTCCAATTTTCCTCCCGCCCGTCTTCACCTTTTAGATATCCTCCTGCAAAGTCTCCCAGTTTCGTGATTTTTGTGGACAGGAGATACCGGAGACGTGTCTGAGCAAACCTGTTACAATGTACACGTTCCAATTTCAGCCTAACACATTGTGAGGACTTGGCTGTTCGCCAAGAATCACCTTAGAGTTATATCCGGGAAGAAGATCCTGTGAACCAAATCGTCAAATTTTCGCCACCTTATACCACCCAGAAGAGGCGTCCATAATAGCATATGACTTGATATATTATCAGACGATCCTGATTCTCATCACTCCAGAAAACGAACTCGCCAGCCATGTCCGGTCGACCTGAGCCGTGGTAACCGTCTAAGTGTGAAGTATGCGTTCACATTACTAGCTGTTCCGTCCAGTCGACCTAAGCTGTGAACAACGTCAGAGCATGCGGCGTACGTTCACACTAGTGGCCACAATGTGTAGTTTGACGACTTGAACAAGTTTAACCCGTCTGTGTTGATTTGAGCAATCAGTTTCGAAGAACGCACCAACAGACGGGATACTCCGTTTAAAACCTTTAACACCCCCAAAGTGAAGATACTTCCGTGGCGCAACAGATTGTAGCACGACCAATCGTCGTGACTTCAACAGCTCTCGTGGATTCCTTGGTTAGCTTGGGAGATGGGGGCGCACTACTTTCAACAGCTGCCTGAAGGCGTCCATAGAGACGTTTGTCTGAATAAACCAGCTTTACAAACTTTCAGCACTATCACCCGTTGTCCACTCTGCATCCAACGTTCTTGAGCCGCAGACAGTGATGTCACTTATAGTCAGGTCCGATGTGGAACCGATTAATGGAACTTGAGCCTACGGTCAGTAGAGAATCCGAGTATATCACCCACAAGAGCTAATTTGGCGGAAGATGCAGGTGGCTGAATGACGGAAGTTGCGGACCTTGACGACGTTCGCTGACATCGAATGCAAACAAACCTAGTCATATGTTTACCAGTACGTCGGTTTATTGTCCACTTTGATGCTTATGCACGCTTCGATATGTTCTACATCGAATCCAAAACATATTCGCTTAAGAAATACCGAACGAACGAATATCCGACAGGAAGACTGAAGCACCGTCACCAGTGACCTTCATGGTTACGTTATGTTCAGTACTCAAATAATGAAAAACAGAATGCTGGAAAATATTGTGTTCGGAAAAATCGACCGAGCAATAGGACAGAAGAAAAACTGCGCTACGACGCCATGCCCCATCCTTGTCCTGCCATCGCCATACACGGTATTCAGTGCCACCCCACTACTCGCGCCAGTAAGGAATACAACGACAGCACTGTGAAATCGCATATTTCCACTTTGATGGTACCTTATAAACGCCACAAATTTAAGCGCTGTCATGTTGTGAAACGACTTAGTTAATCTCGAAAGTCGCAATGGAAATGTGGACTAACGCCAATAACGGATTGTTTTCGCGACGATGGTGGAGAGTTTTTCCGCCGTTAAATCCATGCCTTTGGCATTCATTCTAATTATTACAATTTTCCCATTACTACTGCTCGTTTATGATTGATAAACCGTAACTAATTTACTGATGAGCAGTCGGGTATTTTTTTCAGGTTGGATATCACGCACAGTTGATCTCAGCCTTCTCATTCATGTAGAATTCCCAGCCAGCCTCTTTCGAAAAAGTTCACTGGACTGGAGTTTCGCTCTCACCGAAGCTCGCCAGTTGAAGTAAACAAGACAGCTACTGTTTCTTCTCTCGAGACGATCGGACAACCTTGTCACTGCTCAAAGTGAAAGTTGTCGAGCGTTCAGATTTGATAACCCGGTCGTGCCTAACGTGAAGTCATTGGCGCAGTGATCAGCGCGGTTGCCTCATGATTGGAATGACTGTAGTTCAAATCCCGACCATGGCAAGGATATGCACTACTGACGAGCTCTAATGAGAGCGAAACGGGAGTCTAGTGTTTCTTTTCAAAAGAGGTTGTCTACAAAGTGTACCTGAGTGCAGAGACCGCGATCAATGGTGGCTGATTTTAAACTTGTAGGTATTTGGCTTGAAATTTTGATTTTATCATTCCAAGAAATATTAGAAAGCAAGCAGTCTCGCTGAAATAATCGCTTCCTCTTTGGAACGAACTTCAAGTCCAACCAGTGCAAACGCCATAAGTCCCCAGCCAACATGACTTGTTTTTTTAGAAGACAGTGCGTGACACACTTGCACCTCTTGTTAGATCGGTTGACGGGGGCCAAGATGAGTGTTTTCATCGCGTGTGCTATCTCTTCTCAATTTGCCGCGACTCTGGATCATGATGCATACGACTCTCTGAAGCACAAACCTGGAGTAAGGCATCCAGGGAAAGGTTTCCTGCCTTATCAGCCAGCCTCTTTCGAAAATGACCCAAATCCCCGACCACTCATCAACGAACAGTTAGACGTTATTTTTAGCAAGGTTCTCGTGTGTGCTACAATTTGCTGAAGGTTGATTTGGAGAACATTAGGGACCGATTAGATCCTTGGAGGATACCTACGAACGGCTGTAAGTGTGCACACTTAACCCCTGAAGAAAGTCCGTAAATATTTTCGTTATTCACAATTAACTGAATGCACCATGCGTTGTGAAATTTGAACTGACGTAAGATCTACGTTGACTGACATTCCGTATTTCATCTTTTATTCATCGTCGCGAAGAAGCTTCAAGAAAGAATTTGCTGCCGTCAGGGAAGTAATTACATTCAGAATCTTCACGGGGCTTGTGAATGACCGTGGCATGCGTACGTTCATTCAGTCTTGAAGGACCTTGAGGGAAGACGTGCTCACCACTGACAGTGTTGGGCGACCAGCCACTCAAATGGCATTTGGCCTGAAAAATGTGGTTTGGGAGTTCAGACCTGAACTTCTTGGTCTGTTTCAAATTGAGTTCCGGTGACTGCGCATTGGCTTAGTTTCCACACACTTCTAGCATAGAGCTCGTCGATCACTTCCTTTTTTACTACTAGTCAATAGTGGTCAACGGAGTCGAGAAAGTGATTACAAACTTTGTTATTGGACGTTTCATAGGCAGCAAGAATCCTCTTTCAGAAATACCCGTCACTAGAGTGATTCCACTTTTGATGGCAACAAACGCTCCTCATGGAGTCACTGAAAAGTGTTGATTGGACATTCAGTTGCATAAAACCTTTTGAGTTTTGCAACTCCAGCTTGCTCTCGCTATGATTTTCGAAAATATTGTTGCACCCTGTTATAAGTTGTTATCTTGAGTGTCATTGGAAGTCAGCACGATATACAAACAAACAAGTTGAGTGGGTCTGGTCAGCTCAGCCTCGGAACAATAGGTTAGTAGTTAAACCCAGCAAATTTACGTGACAAACGAACGTGAAAAGTTTGCGGTTTCTATTGGCCTGGAAAACTTGTGCCGACTGACTGCTACACCGAAGATAATAGATAGCGGACCGTGGATATACCGTGCGAGTACATCCTGAGCAGTCCACATCTTATCTCTGAACAAGCAATCAAAATTTGTTATCATAGGCAGACATCAGGGTAAACATTATAAATTGTAACACCGTCGGGATAAGTTTAAGTCTAACATATGCCACCGGGGGGCAAGGTTCGCAGATTAACACCACTAAAATACCTGGAGGGGAATGGAACAATTATTCTGATTTATTATGGGTATTTAGCATTTGCTGCTTCAAACGCGTCTTCCAGCTCACAGGCAAGCGTAACTCGAGTAGTCACTGTCACGTGGGTTTTCTGCCAGTGACTTTGAAAGTTTCAGGGAGTCTACTAAATGAGGCATACTGCTCTCATTCTGATGTCAATGGACTGCTAAGTCTGGACCAACTTGGCTTTTGACCAGTGATCATGCCTGGTTAACCCCAAAATAGAGTTCAATGAAACCCAACAATGAAAACCTGGGTGTCGGCCGGATTCGACTCAGCAACAGAACCAGCGTGGTCCAACGCGACAGGTGCCGCACCGGCTGAGTCACGACACCAGATCGAGAGCTCAACACACTCACATTTGCACTCAGGTGCGCAATCAATGCATTGTGCCGTACGAAACATACCAAACGATACAGCAGGCTGACTGCCCTCACTGAATTTATCAAGGTGTTTGCACTGGAATCTGTTCCCCCTACCGTTGAGCACTAAACTTGTATGATTTGTAGGTAACGTATCACATTTCTTAATTTTTGGGCAGGCCCGGGTGTGAAAACCTCGGCTTTGGCTGAGTTTCACCTAACAGCAACACCTCTCAAATGTGGCAGGCGCTCAAGACCTCCGTCAGACTATATTCTAAAGTACTGGAATCTTCAAAACGTGGGCTTGTTTGCGAGTTGGTCGTCAGTGAACTACCGCCTGGTTATAGCATTAGTCGAAACCACCTTTATTAAAACTTTCATATACGGGTGAAGTAACTCGCGTTCACCGATGTTCGTACGTTTGCTCATGATGGTAGCCTGAAAACTACGGAACCCCCGCTCAGCCTGCCGGTTCGTCTATTGAACTGGACTGACTGAGTAGTCTTCAGTAAACCATTTTTTTGATTGATCTAATCGCTCACTTAGTGAACAAGTGTAATGTACAACAGCCTAGTAAATTCAGTTTTTCCCGACCCACATATCCAGCCTTAGACTTAAATAGCCACTGTTCACCCCCTGAGTGTTAATCAACGAGCGAAGAGTTTGCATCAGTTCCTCCACGTCTCCGATTTTTCTGTGGCTTTTCTCATCAGTTTAGCACTTAAGCTGTACTCCTAAACAGCTTGGCTGTAGTCTGCGGATTCCCAAGAAGGCAAACGTGATACATTGGCACGTAGTTTAATTCTGATGCGGCTGAGCTTCAGACTACTTGAGTAGTCCATCCGTCAATCGGACTGCCTCCCCATGGGGACGAAAGTCATGCTCTTGAACCTCTCTCCTTCAAACGGCAAAACAATAATGACGCGTTGGGTTGTTTTTCGATTAGTAATGAACAGCTACGTTCTTTCGCCTATTTTTATCTCGAAAACCCATTATTCCTTGGCCTCTATACAGCTAAGTGAAGCACTTCATGGGGTTCAAGACATCCCGGACAGTGGATTTGACTTTTCGCACTCAACTTCCGCTTTTGGCTTCACTGGAACGGGGAGACGAACTTTTAGGTAAACTTTCTGCATTAATTTGCTATTTCGATAATGGCGGACAATTTTCGTCGTAGAATATCGTAAGTGATAGGAATTTTTCAGACTTAGGTAACAATGGTCAAATGTTATTTAAATGGATTCACCAACTCTGACAGCGGTCTAATATGGGTTACGCATGGGAAATGTGGTAACGCGTGTATTGTTTTAGGGCTTTCAACCAGGCGAAAGTCTGTGCTTTGTATGCTGACCTGCATTTTCAAGCGGTTTGGTTCCTGTATACTAGAGACAGACAGCATCTTCCAGAAATATAGTGGAGTTGAAATTAAAAATATGCACTTTGTTGCCACATGATATATTCTTTTCTTGGCGCAGGAGATCACTGGAGACGTACAGTGAGAAACGCTGACTTGGTTAGCTTTTAGGCATGTAAATGGACACAAAATGTTTTCAGTGTACATTTTTCGAAGAGCCCTTGATGCTTATGCGTGAAAAATTCCTGGACTGACCAGGAACTGACCCCTGCAAGAGACACGAAGCAAGTTCTCTGGCGAAGTGCTGCGCTTACTTGCAATCTGTGCCTCGTTGTTCATGGGAGTAGGTAGGAGTGATTCCTGTGATGACAAGCACAGGTGAACTGCTAATGAGGAGGCCAGGCACAACTTCACATCTCGCTGCAACCCACCGTAAAGAAAATCCGCCAAAAACACGGCGGACCGTTCTATCACTAAGACCGACAGCACTAGTCGCCGAGACACCAAACCGCATGGAAAGGGAACAATGCTGAGCCTTCACGGGTTTTCAAAACAGATGGTGTTTTTGAGATTTTCTATCCCACAGTCGAAATTTTATCAATTACTTCGGCTAACAGCGTTAAACAATACAGTGCTGTCACTCATAATTGGTCGGTTGCCAGTGCTGCAAATTTGCGGAGGGGTGATATCCAACAGGCGACAAAAAACAGTCACCAATAAGGTTAATTTGCATCTTCCTGGAGATGCTCAACCATCGGTAAAAGAGGAATGGATTTCAAATTGACAGAATAACTTGTCTGGTGCTGTTCTACATGGGTGTCCATACGGAGCTTTTTTAAACCGCGAATGAGGTGTCACATCATTTTCGTTACGCCAGCGTTGTAACTGTTTCGACGTTCCACGAGCACGTAAATTGATAATGGAATAACGGTTTGTGGAATGGCGTACAACGGAACGACAGTCAACGGTACCGAACAACGGGCTACGGAATATGCACGACTAGTTCAAATCTTCCAGGCCAACCCAACTACCCGAGGCTAACGCATGAACACAGAGAGGAAACTGGCTCCCGGACAGAGTTCTTTTACGTAACTCAATCCGAAAACTACACGGTCACAAACCAGATCACATTTAACGTTTTTGCGACTAATCAGACGACTCAAATGATGACCAGAACAGCACAGTAATGCGCGTAGGTGGGATATAAGCATGTGGACATTGAGGCGCGTAGGTGAGGTGCCAAAGATTTAGCACAAGGGTTGAAGAACGATGTGGTGCATGACCGTGCCAAATGTAAGGGTAAATCACCAGTGTACTTTGTTAGCCGTTGTCACTCAATATGTTCGGAAAACTGGCGAATTCTCTGACAGCCTTCAGTGTTGATAGATTGTTGTTCGTTCGTGAACGACCCTCCTTATTCTCCTCCACAACTCAGCGTTATTCGGTCTGAACGATCAGTTTAGACACGCATTTCGTTTAACCCGAAAGCCCATCTGAATGCAAAGGTCACGACTAAATGGGGGTGATGTTCGCCTCAAAATTTGTACAGCTTATTAGTTATGAGTGAGCAGTTGCATTCGGAGAGTTGGATTACAAAGAAAAGGTTCCCAAAGCATCATTATTACAAGTTTTTTCTCATTTTTCGCGTTTTATAGGCGCCTTCATGGTCATTTTTGGTCCTGTGCTTGTATAGCAAGTGATTTTGCGAAGTTACAGGAACGTGGATGGACTTAAAAAGTGTGAGAAAATACCACCGTATTTCATCATGTGTACAAATTTATCCAACCATTACACCCGCATGTTATCACGATTTCACCCCTCATGTGTGATTACAATCCTCACTTCGGAGTAGAGAACGCCGGAATCCCCCTTAACTTCACCCTCACCAACGTATGCACCAAATTAATCCTGCTACGCGAAGACGTGTCGGTCAGGCCTTGAGAGATGCCCCACCTACGCTGGAAATGACACCTCTGTTGTCGTATTCCGGCCGCCTAGAAGCACCGTGACATTTCTCTCATATTGAAGAGCGGGAATAGGCTGAACGTCAGTAACTGTGATCCAAATGCTTCATTACCAATCATGTCAAAAGTGGTGGAAAGAACAGTAGACGATTTCACATGAGGCCTTTTAAATACTTGCTCTCTGTGGACACTGGAGTAGCACAGGTTCATAAATGGCCACTAAAGCATCACCAACCTGTTGGTAACCACTGACTCCCAGACAGAATCTACAGAGGAAAGCTGCCCAGGTGATACTGTGCTCGTGAATTTTACGGAAGCGTTTGACAAAGTGGATCGTAATGTCCTGCTGGACAAATTGAACAATCTGGGTTCATGCACTGAGGTATGTTTACATGTTAAACAATTTCATCCCGATGGTTGGGAACAGTGGTGGTGTTGTTTGTAGCTCGGGCTGGTGGTTTTGGTATTGATATGTTCGCCGAGCTTGGCCTTTAGGTTGCGAACGTTTCATCACCGGGCGGGGTGACATCATCAGTGCGTAAGTGTTTCAGCTAAAATTTGGATGATGTCACCTTGCCTGGTGATGGAACGTTTGCAACCGAAATGCCAAGCTCGACGAACATATCAATACCGAAATTTTTATCCCGCTGCGCATACACGGCTAAAATCAGTGGCATGTCATCTAGACCATTAAACTCCACAAATGGCATGCCACAAGAATCTATACTTAGCCGCTTATCATTTCGAGTCAACGTTAACTACACCTCAGGTATAAGGCACTGGTTCATTTGAAGCAGTGCTGAAGATGCAGAAGACTTTTGAAATGATCTGCATACTTTTGTACCCATGGAAGACCGACCGCCCTTCAACAAGTCCAACACAAAGACTGTGTGCGTCTATCATCACAGCATAAGAACACGCCACATCGGTGACGACGCCTTAGCTACTGTCCACCAGGGGTGCTATCCAAGTACAGTTGTCACATTGAATCTTCCCCCTAATAATAACTACACGCTGATGGTAAACCAAACACTAGCAGCCTAGCAATGCCTTGGGAGTTCCACAGCGAATACCTTCCGACGTATTTATAACACACCGGTGAAGCCACTACTGGAAGTCATCATCCAGGTGTGTCCATCTTGTCGAACAAAGAGGCAACTACTTAAGAGGCACTCCAGAGGAAGACCACTGGGAGATAGCAGGGTCTATTTTCTCTGTTACATGAAGATCACCTGTCAAAACCGAATATTTACCCTGACCTGCGGGCGTCTAGCAGGCTACTCAATACTAAAATACAAAATTCAATGCTCCCCGAATCACCTCCAACATAAACCTATCCGTAGTCGCTGAAACAGAAGTCCCAAGAGCTAAAAGTGCATGATTTTTATACCGCGTGGTAGTCTCTATGTGTACGACTGTTTTTGCCATCTGACAAGTTCGGCATAAAATGTGACACCGATGAGGATTGCCTCAACGATATCAGCCAATGTATACAAGAAACAAGTAAGCAGCTGGATTTTCCCGATTGGGCAGTTGGACGTACTGTTCCGTGTACCTCCACTGTTGTCGTTTCCTCTCTTCATCCACTCCTCTTTTCTCTCATTTTGTCCCTTTATTCTCCGTACGGTCTTCTCTTCTATTATTCCACTGTTCCACAACAAAACAATGCAGCATTGGCCGATTGGTACCCACTGACCCCTAGTCCGCCAAACATTTTAAATGTTTTTCTTGAAGACTGATCTAAACATTACCTCGACAGGCACTGTAGTGAAAGGATGCAGTGGGGTTTGCAAAACAAACCATATACCTTGATAAGTGTTTGGAAGAGCCATAAGCAGTTAGTTCTACCCTAATCTGGGACCAACGGTAACAACCAGGAGAAGTAAGAACTGGAACACAGGGTGGATTCCAACCCGCTGGGCGACACACAAAACTCGCCGATTGAAAGTGTGTAGAACCTTGAAGGATGTGATAATGGATAAGTCGCTCGGAAAACGACAGGTATTTGCTGCTTGAAAATAATTGCACAACTGAGAGTAGTGGCCCTGAGTTCGTATCAGGCCTCCCATGACAGACGGCCACGAAGTCATGTGTACAAAACAGACAAGCCTGAAAACGCTGCTGTCTTGGGGATCCACAGAGAAGCCGTACGACCGCTGGTCGCTACAAACCTCCCTAGGGGTGCGACTGCTGCTAGCCTCAATAACACTCAGCATACTCTACATACTGCCAACATTTCGATAGCTCACTTGGTCATAAAAGGCGGACCACAATCTGACTTTTAGACTGAGACAAATTAAATTGTATAAACACAAATTCAGTGCCGCCGATTCACCCCGGAATGTTTGGAGGTAGGGCATTACATTTCAATGTCTTCAGTTAATTGATGAAACCATGGCTTGTGTTTTCCGACGAAATATTGGGGCAACCTTGAGGAAATGTTTCCTTAGCCTCACTATAAAAATCAACAAAACCATTTGCAGCGTTCTGTATTGTATCCTTTCCCTGATTTCTACGTTTCTGGTCAGCAACAACAAGCTGACATACCAAACGGGGTGAATAAAAGCTATATTGACCTACACCAGGTGCAGTGGATCTGAATACCACATAAAGCCTGGGTACGAACGCAAAGTCAGACGTGATTGAAATGAAAGAAATTGGCTCGTAATGCTTTGTGAAGTTGTGCTGGGTTAGCATTCCACCATAATGATTGAAGGTGTCTAATGGACAAGATCTGTCGTGCTGTTCCGAAGGGATTTTGAGACCACGGCAGAGAAAATTGTAATGACGAACGAATCTGGGGATTAACCGGCGTAAATGATTGAGTCCTTTAGCCGTCAGTCCCCCAAAAATTCGGCATACAAAGACACGAGGCCAACGGAGAGCGTGCGGATTGCGACCTTCAAGAAAATGTGTACCATCGATTCATGACTTAAGCACTACCTGCACATGCAAATCTGAGCGGCGTAATAGATACAAAATCCAACGGAAATTATGAAATGAAAGACGTTACACAAGCGCTACACTTGAAACCATCGTACAGATCTCTAGGGTCACCAAAATAAAAGTACGAATGTTTGAGTAGCCCGCCTTAATTTTTATAGTTTTAATGAGTACTTCGTAGGTTTTGTACATGAACGACATTTTGTTCTGTTTACTTCATGTGTTAGCTGTCACAATACTTTTTGATTGTTTGTACGTATTGCGGGTTCGTGTTACTCGGTTGCAACCCTACGAAGGTTCTCGTTCGTTGTCGCGATGGCTGCTTCGGATACCTCCCGTGAGGATTACTTGTCGTCTTTCGAAGATCTTACGGAGGATAAGGATCGTGGAATTCTAAAGAAAATAATTAGAGAAGGAACCTGTGATATTAAGCCTTGTCATAGTGACACGGTGGTTGTTCACTATGTTGGCACATACTTCGGTGGTGAAAAGGATGGTGAACAGTTTGACTCTAGCCGTGACCGAGATGAGAAATTCGAATTTACAATAGGAACAGGTATGCTTGTTGGATGATTGGTAATATGGATTCAGGTGCGGTGATAAAGGCTTGGGATATCGGGGTCGCAACTATGAAGATCGGCGAAGTTTGTGAACTTATCGTGGCACCCGAATACGGTTATAAAGATGATAAGACCATGAAATTTGTTGTCGAATTATTCGATACCAAAGGTGATTACTGTTTTGACGTGCGTTATTTGCAGGGTTGGATGTAAGCGTTCAGAAGAATGGCAGTGTACGGAAGTCAGTTCTGGAGAAGGGAAGGGACTCGGCAAATCCCATGGTGGGTCTAGAAGCTGACATAAGCTATCGTCCATTCAACGCGCTCGAAAACCAAGATTTTCGCGATGTATCCTATATAGTTGGCGATCCCATTCCAAGTTCCGTCCCGGAATGTGTTGATCTTGCCGTGCGTCACATGAACACCGCTGAACGCAGCCTAGTGAGGATCTGTGACACTGGCACCCAGTCGGCAGGCGATTTTCCACAAGGATTAGATAAGGCATTTGAAGTCAGGTTAAGGTCTTTCGAAAAGGTAGGCGGGAGTTCTGATTAGTTCTAAACCTCTTCATCCAACCTTCAGGTCAAGCATCTTTCCACCCTGCCGAATTTCACAGAACAGATGTCTTACGCTGAATCACTGAAATCGAAGGCTAATGAAAACCTTAAGGTTTGTTCGATACTATCAAGACTCATCTGTCAGGCTTCAAAGTTCTCGATAGCTATCGAGTTGTATAAACGCCTAGATGAGGATTTACCCTATGTACTTGCAAATGGAGTTGCTGAGCAAAAAACGCTTACTGAGCTCACCACTGCCGTCCAGCTGAATCTAGCGCTTGTGTACTTAAAGCTTGGAAATGCGCAGAGTTGTACAGAAAAGTGCAAAAAGGTCCTCGAAAGCAACGCATCTAATGAAAAGGCGCTTTTCCGGTTGGGTCAGGTAAGTTGCGGGCCTTAAATTCATGTTTGTCAAGGCTTGTCTTCTACGTAAAGACCATGAAGATGCTGCGACATATTTCAGACGCGTAGTGTCGAATAATCCGAAAAACACTGCTGCTGTGAGCCAGCTGCGTTATTGTGAGGAAGCCATTCAGTCTGCCAAAGACAGGGAACGGAAGATGTTCAGAGGTGTATTTGAAAGGTTCAAAGAGGTATCTGTTCTTTGGTTTCCTTCATTACGTTTTAGACTGGCTTAGGTGATTCTGCAGAAGCGAAGATGGTTGTGAACGGGGCTGAAAAGTGTGCAACATAAATCTTACCATCCACTTATTCTGTACATCTGGCAATAATAAACGCACTTTCCGTATGCTTTTTTTTGCTCATCTTTATTGTAGTACGCCAGAGTATCCGTGCTGTATCTGCTTATATCGTCGAAAACATGTTGGACTCAGGTGTGGTTCACACGATCTAATCGGTGTGCATTTGGTGGCTAACATTCCTTTGTAAGCGGCTTTCGTCGGCGGTGCGATATCCGCATGCAGACGCAACATCACTCGCCAACTAGTTAATCGTTTGCACACGGTCTCCTTGACACTGTACTAGCGTGATGCGTCGGATCCCCCCACTTACTGTATACTCTTTTAGTGAAGGCGGCAAGTGACTGTCACAGTGTCCAAACTTTGCTCAAAGGCTCGGGTTTTGTGGCGTCAATCCACCTGTGACTAGTTGCAATGGCAGTGTTCGTCTCTTTCAGCCTTGGTCGTAACCGTCTGGTGCGGGACTGCGCATTTGCTCCTGGTATGACGAGCTTCGGTTGTTACCGGCGTTCTACAGTGAGCGCAAGTTATTCGACGGATGGTGGAACAGTTTACCCCATTTTACCATATTCTTAGGTAGTTTGTTCTCGCACCCGACTCGCCTATAGTTATTATTTGGGTGCAGGCAAACGGTCGTCTGCGACGTTTGCATTAGATATTCCAGACGATGGTCGGTGCTCGTTAGTTTTTACGCTTATTGCTTGTGGCCGTTTTCTCGCGTTTGTCTTTGTTCGCTGTGTCAAACTGATCACCGGTCAGGTGGACCTTTATCACCAGCGCATCACAAAGCAGTTATCCGCAGTGTAATCTGTATCCGGTAATGCAACCCATGGCTTATCCTACCGTGTTTGTCGACCTCGCTGATGTTGAGGACTATATGTTTACCGTTACAGCTGTGCTGAGTGCAGTTGCACTAGAGGTTAGTGAGTTCCGGCAACGCTATGTTGGACGGCTCAGATTTTGACAGGATTTTACGCGCATACAGCCGAACCATTTCAGTAGTTGCGGCGTGGTTTTTTCGCGCATACAGCTGAACCATTTCAGTAGTTCCGGCGTGGTTTTTTCGCGCATAAAGAAGAGGGGGCTTGAGAAGAACGCTCTTATGCTGGATGCCCGTGTTGCGTAGCAGTCTACGGTACTTACGTTGTTCTGTATGGTTGAGGGGTCTGCATGTATTGTGTACTTCAGTAGTAAGAACCGAGTTTCGCTGCTCCCTGTTGTTGGGCTGGCCCCTCCTGAGTTGAGCTAGTGTCTCTGAATGGGTTTCCTCCATGGTCGAACTTTGGGTGGGTAGTATTAGTTGCGTCTCACAGAGCAACCTTGTTTCGCGGCCCGCACCACCATAATGTGGCAGAAGTCCTCCCGACAGTGGTATTTACTCTTTCTTTTTCGCAGGCGAATTCCCCCGTTGTCACCGTACTTTCAGGTGTAGCTGTTTAAGGCTAGGACAGCTGGTAGATATGTGCGATGTCTGCACTCCCTAAAGAGTGTATATCTGGGTTGTTGTGTCCTGTATTCACACGTCGCAGAACGCAAGTCTACTAATCAGTACCCATCATTCACTGGGACCCACCTCTGATAAGTGATGCGTACCTCGTAGTTCGGTCTTATGAACAGGCTGGAGTAGGGGCTGTGAGTCGGAACGATATTTGTTTGGACAGATCCCCGTGAATGGTTCTGTCCCGCCAGGTTTTGCACGTCACTCGTGGCATGTAGGCTTGGAAGTGTTCACTGTGTCCGCTTAGCCTCCGGTAAATAGTAGTGCCTTCTGGAACCATTGATTTGATCCACCTACTGCGGATGAAAATCAGCTGTGTTGTGTTTAGTGCCCGGGCACAAAACACCAACAATGCTAAGGGTTTGTTGGTTCGTGCTTCGCACGGTCCTTATGCTTCACGTATCGCATTTCAACGCAGTGTTGTGTCGGATGAGAATCAGTCTGTCCTTAATCGTATGCACAGGTCGCTCAGACGACAGTCAGCTGCAGATATTGTGGCTGTTAAAGTAGGGAGTCGTTTCCCGGACTTAGATTATGCATCTTGCTTGTGGTCGTTTCGTCATTCGCTGGGACGTAAGTCCAGGGTTCATCGAGGTCTGTCATTTATCTTCTCCCATGGGCAATAAGGTGTGAGAAACTGGCGCACGTGGTCGCTTCAGTTACGTTATCTGAGTTATAACCTTGTGTATAGCATGGTTACTTGGAAAGTGCGTAGTGTATGTGGTGCACGATTAGCATCTTTGGCATGTCGTTAACCAGATAGGCCATCAATTATTAGGACCTACTAGGTCCGCAATTATGGGAATTGCATCGAGTTAAGGTTTTCTTCATCAGTTTTGTTTTTTGCGATTGTCGGTGGACTGCTGCATACGACACTAATATGTGAAGCTGGTATTCCTAGGGTAGTACATTGCCGGTTCGTACATTGTCGCTGGGTTTCACATGCTACCGGACAGATTAATGGGCTTGTCAACTGGCAAGCCGATAACCCCCTCCTAAGTTTGAGGTCTATTTGTTGATGTTATGAAAAGTTGGTAGCACTGAGATCAGGACCGTCAGGTCTTACTTTTCGTATGCATTTTTTCGAATGCTACCGAAGCAAACAATTGTTGTACTGTGCGTTTCGCTTCACTTGGGCGTTATCTAAGAATGCCGTAAGTGTATTAGCCTAAGGAAAGAAATAGTTATTCTCCGTTGAATATTACGGTTGTTTCGTATAGTGGGCTGACTGCCTTCCTCCGCACCGTGCACAACAGCCTCCAATCTACTCACGGTAGTTGAGTATATTTGTTCCAACTGTGCGACCATTGGGAAATTGATGTACAAACCCGAGCCAGCAAGGAATGATCTCATCACTGACGAATGAATGTCCCAATCCGTTTTGCTCCCTTACCCATACTTGAGAAGTCCAAAAACGGGCCTCAGTACGTTTGACAGTCGGGTTGGCCTGTTTGTGTCATATTGACCTGCTGGGTAAGAGTTTGTGGTTTCACGATCTGTGTACAAAAAGTAAATGATTCGTGTTGACCGCGACGTTTCATCGAGGAGAAGAATTAACGCTGGATACTAGGCCGGTAGAGGTACAATACCGCATTGTAAGATATCCGCACCAAATTTAGTACGAATGAAGTTGAACAGTTTGGGCGTCGTGTTTAACATGTTATTGATAAACAGATTGGGAATCACACAACGTTACAAGCAAGTTGCGATACTCTACGTTTCAACCACCTCGGGTGGCCTTCCTCAGGAATGTTGTAATCGAAATCCACCCGAGGTGGTTGAAACGTAGGGTATTACAACTTGCTCGTAACGTTGTGTTATTCCCAATGTTTATCAGTAACCATATCGCATTCTTTTGTCTGTCACTGTGGCCGAACAGGAGGGTGTGCAGTTGTGATATCGGTTAGCCATATTTCTGTCGAAAGTGGAACAAGGTCCACGTGCATTACGAAAACAGTGACGGGCGAGTGGAATTTGGAGGTAAACAGAGGACGAGAGCAGGAGCGAGAGAAACATTATTGATGCACTTACCCTCAGTGTTCTTAGGTTCATTACCGGTTATATTTGTAGTAGGGCTGCCTGAAGGCGATTACCTCGGCTCACTACATGACGGAAATCCAAGGATCTCATTCCATAACGCAATCAGTATACTCGTTTAGGAAAAATTTACAATCTGCGACAATTGGGAGGTACTGAGCGATGGGCCCAGCTTCGTCATTCGGATCGCCGCCAGACGCGTGGAGTGTCGACTAGTATAACCACCTTCAATAGTCTCTTGGTACTGTCCGTTGACCGGTTGTGTGCAACATTGTAACAAAAGGTTGTTCAATAAATCATGATCATTATTGTTCAATTCACACTTTCTCACACCGCGCTCGCGTTTGTGCACCGGAATTCCAGTCCACAACACAGCGGCGGCTTCCACTCACATCGTGTGCACCTCTTCCTGGTTTGTGTGTGTGTGACTTACGCCTTCCTTTGTGGGTTTTTGACTGTCCTCGTCCGTTGGTCTGATTCAGTTGATCGCTGGCTTGTTCGGCCGCCCGCAATCCACTGGGTGTGGGCTTTTGGATATATTATACCACCGCGTTGAGATATTCCACCGAATGTTGAAATACTCCTCTGATCTGGTCACCCATCGCACTGTCCCCCTATTGCTTTATGAACAGAAGAATGCTGGTAGGGAGTCCTTTCGAGTGAAGTGGTTATCTGTGTACCGGTTTTCTACACCAAGCTTGACAGCATGTATCATGAGGAGGTTTCAATCGGGGCACCGTTAACAGCTGTGTGCCAAAACTTGAAGGATCATCTTCTAGTCTGTTTATCGTTTGGTGAACAGTTGTGAATGATCTGCTCCGCTTCTCTCTAGACACCCATGATCATTCATAATTTCGCATTTGTGACTGTCTTGGACCACTCGAAGTCAATTGTCGCAGGAGGAGGTTTGAACATTAAAATCTGAGCAAAGATACATATGTGACATGAGGAATCATTTTAGTAGCACTCCTCTCAGAACGTCTGTCGAGAAGTAGATACCTTTCGGGGGTAGGACGCATATGTAATACGATGGCATTTTTACATGATGAGGCTACGTGGAGAAAAGTGGAACCTTCGATAGTAATGCACATTGGGGTGGTGGTGGAACGTTTGGAGGCTTGAACGTAACTACACTAAATCCCTAGCGTAGACGCCATTAAAACGCATATTGAGATCGTTGAGAAGTAAATTACTCAGCTCAGTTCCGATGAGAACTAGAAACTGACCGAAGTGGTTGGAAGCTTGCTGTGAAAGAATATGCCCTGAAGGAGCTGCAGTAGGTTCTCGCTTCTGTTTCATCGATGCGTTTCATGTTACTGAGTTTGGTAGTGACCGACAGTAATGACATCTGAACGGAAGCCCATCCAAATACCGTGATCACCGCTTGATCAAATGACTTGACAGAACACTTGTTCCTGTGATGTGCCGGTCTCCGACTTAATGATATATTTGAAAAATGCTTGGTTTATCGTCAACGAGTCTCTAGATTAATGTGCTGAAAATTTTGAGGCACAGTTCGGCTGACCTAATTTCGATCATATTGACTTCGGAGTCAATGTGGCCAGTTGCTGCGTGAGGCTCATATTTGGTTCATAAGCTTAGGCTGTCGAAGCGTAACGAAGTCTGCGGTACAGGCTTCCACCTTCAAAAGATGATAAAGAGCTGGTATCGGAACTGTTAACGCTTTTGAAAGACAGGAAATGCATCCTGATTAGAGCTTGGTCACAGTAATTCCGGTTCGCTTGAAGCGGACCCGAAACGCGCGCGACAAACCCAGCCAATCCATTTTGTCCGTCAACGCGGAGCTTGCACGTAAGAAGGTTGTAGTTAAATAGTGCAGTAAGATGGCATTCGTCTCAGTAAACGATCCGTGTTGCAGATCTCCTAGATTGTAGCCCCAAACTCCGCAATTTGGATGGCCCAAACCATCTCACTGTCAGTTTACTGCGGTTTTCCCTCTGTTGTGTCGAATTGAGGACGGGAATATTTGCAAGTTGAGCACACAAACGAATGCCCAATGATGTCAGTGCCAACCTTGTGATTTTCGCAAGTTGCCGGCATTCTCTTAGTAATACGGATGTTATCTTTACTGAAAATCAAGTTATCAGTTCGCTTTCGGTTGAAACCATAATTGTATGGAGTGCGAATCCTTGTCGTATCGTCTATCTCTTACCCTTACCACCTTAGCAGTAAATCTCGTTTGACCACGTTCTTTGCAACCGAGTGTGTTAATAAGTGACCGGGTGAGCTCACTTAAGCTAGCAAATTATGTACCAATTGAATTGATTCACACCAACCGGAAAAACACCAACACGATATCCAGTGCAGCCAGTGACGTGAATGACCAGAATCACAATAGTTAGCAAACCAATAATGTCTCTAAGGAGGTCTCCTCAGGAAGCCACAAGTTGCGAAACCCTCGACAAAAGTTGCGAGCTAATGAGCAGGGTATGGAAAATGCTGAGTGGCGCTCAAGAATCTCAGCGCAGGGTGGGTTTGTGCACACCATACCAAGAGGTCTGCAATGGCGAAAAGGTGTGCTTGGAATATCCGGAATTGTCTGTGTGCATAAACTAGTGCTGTCAGAGCGGGCTATCATACATGCCAAAACTCTAGGAACAAAAGGTGGTAGGTGAGCTCATTTATGACATCCACGAGCCTGACTAGAAGATACTGTGGCTCGGGCTGCGGCCTACCGCAATGGTCTTTTAAAACATACTGAAGAGAAAAACTACTAAAGAGGGTAAGAGTTGATTTAAAAAAATAGGGCCAGGCGGATGAAGTAGAAATGGTGTGAATGCAGGTGCGCCATTGATCGCGACACATTGCCATTTTGGATAAAGTTGCTAGACAGCGGTTCAAGTGATCACGTAAATCCTATCCGGGCAGGAGTTGCGCTCTGTTTCGTGCAACCTTCATGGGCAAATCAACTCAAACGTGTTGTTGTACAGCCTTTTTTCTTTCTTTGTTTAACGATTTCATGTTTTTGGAGCGTGTTTCCTGAAACAAGCGGGTTACTGGAGAAGAATTTTCTGCGTCCAATAAGCAACTTACAAGACGTGCGAAAAGGTGAATGCGACCTCCTGATCACGTTCGACGTGGGGCGGAACCAGATGGTTGAGAGGAAGCGTCGAGCGAAGTAGAAGGTGGAAGGATAGATGATGTTAATGTTGTTTGTGTATTGGCTCGAGCGTTGTCTTCGTCCATATAGGCCACCATTGGTAACGGTTTCGTGTCTCTGAACTGTCAGATATTTAGAGCTTCGAGCACTGAGTGGGTTCGTGCGGGTTCGATATTCACAGACTGTCGAAGTGGATCTCCAACCTCGTGGAGTTTGCTTATGCTGACAATAGGGTGTTGTTTGATGATTTTCAAGCGATACAGACAGTGTTAAGCGTATTTTTACGCTCTTCTAAATCCTGATAGCTTTGTAGCCCTATAGTGCAGTGTTTCTACAGAACTGCTGTGATTACGTGGATTTGATGTTAAATAATAAAGTTACAGAAGTTGTTGGCTAGTTAGCACACTTGTGAAATTGCGTCAACGGCAACGGACGTATGGAGAATGAGATAGAAGCCTGTATATCTAAAGCTAGTATGGTATTCGCTAATCTGGGACACCTCTGGCGACGGAGGCTTTTCTCTGAACCAGAAGTGCCACGTATGTAATGCGACAAGTGGGAAACTTTGCCCCTCGGCGTGGAAGACGTGGACCGTTTTCAGGTAGTTGACCATAGATTTCTGCGTAAGATCGTTGGCATCAGGTGGCATTAACGGGCAAGCAACGGGGTGCTTAGATATTGATTATCAGGCAAGTTCATTTGTCCATTCTTCAAGTTTCCACAGATTTAAATTGTTGGACCATGTATTAAGGACACTATCAAGCCACGGGCCACACCAAGCACTCTGCTAACCTTACGCATAAGGTGCGAGACGGATAGATGATTACCTGGCACAGAGAAATGTCATTCGCTAGGAAGCTAGTCACTGTATGTCGGGTTCGTACCTTGTTCTAGACCCTCTCGCGGTTCACGGAGTCGGTGGCTAGAGACCTTAGGTGAAATATCAGCTGGTTAGACCCAGTGGCGTGAATGTGGTCATCCTTTGGCCTAATGATCTGTAAAATAAGGGTATTAATGACACGGGGTTGGTGCGTGCGGTGATGCAGCTGAGGATGACGACGGAGCGTGGGATCAGTAACCCGACTTCATCCGTTCCTAGGCACCTCATGGGAACAGGTCACTTTGTTGAGCCTGTCAACTCGTTTGACCTGTTATCACGTAACTGAAACCTATGATTGCTCGTGTTTTCTGAGGGAACGTTTATTAATACTCGCGGCTCAGGTCTTATGTGCATAGAGTGTTGACCCAGGCGGTCTGTGTAACTTGAAACTGACAGCTACCACTCGTCTTGTGTAGGACAAGAAGGTTGGCCATTACTTTCTCTAGTGATAACAGTAAGTGAATGGTTAACACCTCGCAACATGTCTTCTTTCGTTACTGGTGAATTGGATTAAGAGAACTCAGTGCTTCAAATCACCCTGTTCATTGGCTAAAGTAACATCGGAAATTCTATTCAGCTTCACATGAAAACAGTAATTGAACGAACCGGCCAAATGGTTCCAACCTTTCACGCATTAATAGTGCAGTCACTTCAATGGGAAGGAGATTATGCCTACGCCTTCAGTGGACACAAAACTAGCCGATGTTAAGGCATCCATTTTCCCGCCCAAAACCACCTTCCTAAAAACACTATTTTGCCCAATCAGAATGGGCGGAAATGTTCTCAACATTCGAGGGGCAACCTTTACTATCCCTTTACCTGTTCGAGCTTTATTCCGCTATGTTTATTGATGGTTTAGTGACCTTAACTATCATTCTTGGAAACTGCCAGAAACTTGTGGATCACTTAAGTTGGCCCTCTGCTTCCGCTGTGTCGCCACCATGGTCGGTAGATTTGGAACCACCCACTAAGACCGAGGTCCGCAATTGCGTTCCGACTCTCAAACCTAATAGGGCTGCTGGCCCAGATGATCTCGTGCCGGCACTTTTCAAAGAAGGTGGGGGAGACGTTAGTAGAGACTTTAACTCAGTTGCTTCCACGTGTGCGGACGACGGAGACCGTCCATCTGTGCTGGGGTCACGTGATAATAATTCCTATATTCAAAGAAGGCATCAGGGGCTCTTGCGAAAACTATAGGGGAATTGATTTGACCCCGGCCGATTCTAGGTTTCTGACGTCTGTTATACTTCTTCGACTCACTGCAGTTCAGGAGGTAAACATCAGGGAAGAACACGCAGGGTTTCGCCTTGGGCGGGGATGTACATAAATCACATTTTAACTCCGCAAAATTCTGCCGCAACGTCATGCATACCGCCGGCCAACAACCGTCATATTTCTCGACTGTAAAGTTGAGCTCGATTCGGTGGATCGATCTAAACTTTTAGCGTCGCTTGAACGCAGGAGTTGTTAGAAGCCAAGTGGAACATCCCTCCTGGCAGTTCATATAACAAGTGTAGAAGAGATGTCCGTAGGAAATTGAAACGTAGCCTAGGGGCTGATCGTGAGGCTTGGTTATTGGGAAAAGTTAAGGAGATGGAGACTGCTTTTGCTTCAGGAAACACTGGCAAACTGTTTAAGCTGATCCGTGCCACTGGTCCCAGGCGACCGTCTGTGAGTGAAGCTATCAGCGAGACAGATGGCACACTCATCTATAATAAGTCCCGAAGGTTAAAGCGGTGGGCGGAACACTTTGAGGGTCAATTTAACTGTCCTCCTGCTTCTACTGCGTTGCCATCACAAACTTGTAATGTAGTGCCCTGGTCGGTAGACTTGGAACCACCCACTGAGACTGAGGTCCGCAATTNGCAGAGGTGTGCCGACTAAGTACGTGAACATACTGTCGGCACTCTATTCCCATACCTCAGCTCAGGTTAGGGTTTACGGTGAGCTGTCTAACAGTTTCAGCACCATGAGCGGTGTACGTCAAGGCTGTCCGCTGTCACCATTTTTGATTGCTTTCGTCATAGACGAAATAATGGAGGATTGTTTGCGGCACTCACAAGATGACAGCGTGGACCTCCTACCTGGTGAAAGACTGACTGATCTTGATTATGTTGACGACAAGGTGTTGCTGTTTGACAACTTTCAGGCTGCATAAGCAATGCTAGACGCAATTTTGCGTTCTGCTAAACACTTCGGAATGCGCTTTGCAGCCTCAAAATGCGAAGTGCTTACTGCAGGATTGCTATGATCACGTAGATTTTATGTTACGTAGTGTAGTCATGGAGGTTGTTAACAGGTTTGTATACCTGGGAAGCTGCATCGGGGGCAGTGGCAGAGGTGTAGGGAATGAAATAGAACGGCGCATCTTTAAGGTTAGGACGGTATTCGCTCATCTGGGGCATCTCTTGCAACATAGAGGTATTTCTCTGAAGCTTAAAGGTCGTATATGGTTGGCGGCATCCGATTCGGATTAGCCTGTCACAGTGACCGAAGCCAAAGGACTCCTGCGCTTAGCTATCACTGCAACTGGCTTGCGCTGCACCAATTGCAGTTCCACCAACACACCATATATCCAGTGTAAACCCGAAGGAATAAGACTGGGAGGTGTGCCAGTGGGGCCTTTGTGCCCAGCCGGCCAATGCTGGTTAGCCACTTGATTGGCTAATACGGAAAGGAAACCCCTATCTCTCGGAAACTCCACAGAGAGAGGCTGCAATGACGAGATCTAAACTAGGAAGAAAGATTATTGAAGCGTAATACAAGAAGCGTTGCAGTATAGGATTGCAGGTTAGTGCAACCTAAAGAAGATGCGGATGAAAAGCAAATATCTCGCCAAACTATGAAAAGCCAGGCAGACAATTCATCATACAATGCACCAACAAAGCCGGAGAAAAGAATGGATAGAAGTCCACAGACACTCATGAAAGGTCGTATATAAGACAACAGTGAAGGCCGTACTACTTTATGGTATCGAAACCTGGCCGCTCAGGATAGGAGACGTAAACCGTCTTCAAGTATTTGATCACCGATGTCTGCGTTCAATCGCCCGTATCGGGTGGCACCAACGTGTAAGTAACGAAGAGGTTAGAAAGCAGGTGTTTGGTAGTGATTGCCAAACAAGTTCTTTTTTTCAATCCCTACGTTTGTGCAGGGTTAGATGATTAGGTCACGTATTAAGGTTGCCAGCTAGTCGTCTTCCACACCGAGCACTATTCGCTGACACTGCGACCGACTTGTGTAAGTTGCGAGGTGGTCAGATAATGACCCGGCGTAGGGAAATGAAGTTCACGAAGGGGTTGGCAACTGTGGGTCG
Source organism: Paragonimus westermani (assembly GCA_008508345.1). Classification (NCBI taxonomy): domain Eukaryota; kingdom Metazoa; phylum Platyhelminthes; class Trematoda; order Plagiorchiida; family Troglotrematidae; genus Paragonimus; species Paragonimus westermani. Next base: position 7,456 of record QNGE01000339.1, on the reverse strand, counting down.
TGTTCGTCTCCCGGGCTGGGGCCCTCGCCACTCATAGAGTCGGTGGTTGGAGACTCTAAGTGAGATGGCGGCTAATCGAGATCAGTGGCGTGAGTGTTATCATCATTTGGCCGAGTTGTCTGTGAAGTGAGTGCATTTAATGACGCGGGGCAGTGAAAGCCGTAAGAAAGCTGTCTCGCTGATGACGCCTTACTCTCACTTGCAGCTCGGTTGTTTGTTTGCAAGGTGTAGGCACTTTGATGCTGATTGTTTGAATATGGACGCAGTCATTTTCAGTACTTAGGTCCCTTCCCGTCCCCTTCTTTTTCGTTCTCTCTTTCTATATAGGGTTTGCTTTTTCTTCATGGTTGTGTGGCAGTTAAGCATTGGTGTGAACCACTGTTGTATTGTTGTCTGTGATGATGATCATGATGATGTCCGAACTTCTGACTCAATGTTTGTGGGTCACCTGCTCTATATAAATACCTTGTAATATTTTCCATAACGCACGTTTTTGGCACGGAACAAAATTGCCTTTTGCACCCATCTTTTGATTCGTCTTGAGAGCAATTAGCGGGGACAGTCACGTTGTTCTCGGGACCAAGATTTTCCGTTCTATTTATTACGAGGAGAATACGATTTCTGTCAAACACAGCCATACCATGAACGAACCAAAGTATTTTTCATGGGATTTACAGCAGTTTTCTGATTGAAGTTACCTCACTAGTTGCTATCAATTCCAGGTTACAATTACTTAGCATTGACTGGAAGAGTTCGATTGGGTCATCTAGGTGACCGGTTGATAGGATGTCTGGTGATCTATGCCGCCGGGTTCTTCGAACTTGTTATAGTCAACCGGTCGTGTCTTAACATTGCAGTTGGCAACCGTTCGGAAATACGTGCGGGCACACGTTCATGCCATTCTGTTCTGCCTATACAGGCGTCATTGTAACTGCAATTGAACTGGTATATCACGTGAGACTCATAGACTAGTTGAGTGTTTAACAATTATGCGGAGAGCCAGCAGCCAGTGCTTAGCGGAACACGCAGTTTGAAAGTCTGTAGAGAACTGGAACGTTTCTGCCTAGAATCGTGCCTATTCTCCCCAATAATTAAACCAGAAAACCGATTAGTGGACAACGACGTTTATTGAAAGGAGACCGGGAAGGCAAGCTGTAAGCAAAGCACAACAGAAGCAAAGCGCGACAGCTCAGTAGCTATCGACCGGAAATTGTAATTGTGAATGTGCCCTTGGGCGATCGAACAAACGAGAAAATACAGACATGCAACCAAACAATGTCAATATTGTCAACAACAAATTCATCATTATCATCATCATAACAGCCATGAGCCTGACCAAAGGTACTATGGCTCGAGCTGCCGCTCACCTCAACAGTGACGTAGAATATCCTAGAAGGAAACATTACTAAGAAGGTCAACAAAGATTAAAGAAGGCTAAGCGGAAGAACTAGAAGTGGTATGGACACAGGTACGCCATTGACTGCGACACGCCACCATCTCGGATAGCGTATCTAACCAGCGGTTTGAGTGATCACGAGGACCCCATCCAGGCAAGCGATACCTGCCCACTTTGCTCAATGGAGCAGTCTAGGTCTTCATATTTCGTGACCACGTTGTTGCTTGACCACCACGCGGTTTTACCCAACTGTTGGTGGCCTCAATATATAATGCCCGGTACGGTAAAAGCTCAGGTGGCATACGGAGCACGTGACCCAACCATCGCAAGCTGTGCAACGTAACTACTTGACCAATTGATCGCGCATCCCGAACGTTCCGGAATACGCGCCGGCGAACTGCCGCATTGCTCACGCGATCAGCCCACTTAATGTGGGCCAAGTGGCGGAGACAACGATGGTCAAACACAGCAAGCCTGTTGATATCTTGCTTGCGAACAGGCCACGTTTC
>QNGE01000338.1:269973-317761 GCA_008508345.1 Paragonimus westermani | reverse complement strand
GCCTTCCATGTACTTGCCTGCACCAGAAGGCGGTTTTGGATTCTAAAAGGTATGATGGCTGGTAAACGAGTGGTAAGTGAGTGCTGTCACTGTAAAGGGATTTATGCTGAGCAGTGCACTCAAACGATGGCGCCAAGTCCGTCGATGAGACCGTCGACCGACGGTCACTCATTCAGGTGCCGTGGGGTGGATTGTTTCGGTCTATTCAAGGTGCGTATAGGAAGAAGCGAGATCAGACGGTATGGCTGCACATTTACCTGTTTACGGACTAGTGCCATTCACATTGCAGTGGCTCATTCCCTGTCTACGGAATCTTTTCTCATGGCTCTTGTGCGATTTTTTGGAAGGCGTGGCAAGCCGGACGCCATTTACAGTGACAACCGTTCCAAATTTGATGGAGCAGACTTGGAGATAAAACGACGGCTGCGACAACTGGACCAGTGTGTGTTGACAGATAGGCTATCAAATCAAGGAATTGATTGGTATTTTAATCCTCCGGGTGCAAGTCATCAGGGCGGGGCCCGGGAGAGAATGATCCGAACAGTGAGACGAGTTCTGTCGTCGGTAACGCAACAGCAGGTAATGAATGAAAAGTCACTTACCACCTAAATGGTGGAAGTTGAACGAATCGTGAACAATAGGCCACTCGTGCCTGTTTATGATGATCTAGATAATCCCCAGGTAATTCGTCCTAGTGATTAACTGTTGTCGCGCTCGCATATAGGCCTAATTAAAAATGAGGTTACGTTGGTATTCATATGTTCGCCGAGCATGGCATTTAGGTTGCAAACGTTTCATCACCAAGCGAGGTGACACCATCAGCGCGTGAGTGTTTCAGCGTACATTTTGAATGTGATGATTGATCGATGCGTGCTCTTATATACTAGAGTGAGCTGACCTACTGGCCTGGATTCTGGGTTGGTCGCTTTCCGTCGTGTTCGACCTCTGGTCCGACCCACCATTGGTTGATCTTTTGTCTCATCAGTTCAAGTCGCTCTGTTTGGGTTTACCAGTATTTGGCCTCGATGGCGTTCACGTCTCTTCAAATTCTTGATTCGCATTGGTTCGTAGATTTTTGTCTAGCTCGATGTGTTTGTTTATTGAACCGGTTGATGATTACCAAACTTCGAGAAATTTTCTTGCATGTTTGGTATTTGACTGAGTAAGGATTTCTGCGGTGTTCAATTTGAAGGAGTGTCCAGTTTCATCCTCGTGGACGGAGATCAGGGAAAATTGATCGCGTCTCTTGATGGCCAGTTCGTGTTCATGTATTCGTGTTGATAATTTCCGTCCGGTTTGGCCGACGTAGTGTTGTCTGCAGTCGTTGCATTGGATTTTGTAAATGACATTTCTTCTGTCGGTGGGTTTGGATTGTTCTCTTGGTTCTGATAGTATCTTTCGAAAAGTTGTTGTTGGCATTTTTGCTAGCGTGATACCATGTGTTCTCAGTAGTCTGGCGGTCAGAAAAACAAGATATACGTGCTAAAAAATAAAGATGTACGGGCTCACCAGTTTTAGTGCGTACGTGCACTGAGTTAGCGTTTCCTCAAGTGTGCGCAGAAATACCAGACGTGAAATGAAAGTACAAATAATTGCGAGACCAAAAATATATTATGCGATAAGTACAAATGGTCTCGATCAGAGCTAGGCGACACCGATACGCGAACAGCTAGGGAGGATAAGGATCCGACCGTCAAGCGCGCGAGCAAGCCGGAAAAGCTTGTGTAGCGCTTGGCGCGCATACGCCAACAAGCATGCCAACAAACAAACGCGACCTCGTGCATCAGACAGACGGCAGGCAAAGATCCTTAAGGTCCTGTATACAATGTGAGCTAAGATTTTGGGAAGGATTTTACACATCGTACAGCAGGCAGACCGGGGGTATCTCCAGATCACTACACCCCATCGTTTCCAAAACACATTACCTAAGTGCTGTGCTTGTGTCCAGCCCTTGGTGTAACTTTCGCACAATTTAACCTCATTTTTACTTAGGCCTATATGCGAGCGCGACAACAGTTAATCACTAGGACGAATTACCTGGGGATTATCTAGATCATCATAAACAGGCACGAGTGGCCTATTGTTCACGATTCGTTCAACTTCCACCATTTAGGTGGTAAGTGACTTTTCATTCATTACCTGCTGTTGCGTTACCGACGACAGAACTCGTCTCACTGTTCGGATCATTCTCTCCCGGGCCCCGCCCTGATGACTTGCACCCGGAGGATTAAAATACCAATCAATTCCTTGATTTGATAGCCTATCTGTCAACACACACTGGTCCAGTTGTCGCAGCCGTCGTTTTATCTCCAATGTGCTCCAACATTTTTCGTATCTAAGGCACAATGTGGTTGAAGCAAATGTACATTTTCTTGCGCCCGTGCGGGCGGAGTTCGCCAACATCACGCACAAAGACAAATCTATGTCGGCGGCAGGGCAATTATGCAGGTCTGCCCGAGGTCGAGTTATGGTTATCTCAGACGACTCGGCTAGTTTGGAACGTACTATCCGTCCCGGTGGCACTCACGTATTTGGTGAGGCGCAGCAATTCACTAAAGATTGGGGATCACGAGCAGGGCTAACGTGACTGCTGGTGATACTAGAGAATGAAGAGGCAGGCGGAAGATCCACTTCCATTGTGGGAGCCTCAAAAAATAAGGGGTATACAGCGTCCAGCCTGGAACTACTAGGGTGGAAGACCTCCTACAAAAATCGGGGGAAATGCCCAGGCATGTGACCTGATTCACTGACTGCCCCTCGACTAAAGGAAGTTGTAGCAAGGAGTGTTTGTGAGAAGCCTCTGAGGGTCTTGTATACCAATGCTCCCAGTCTGGGGAGTACGTGGAATAAGCTCTCACATGAATTAGTAGGGGAGGATGCCGTGAAAATAACTAAAACCTGGTTACGAGGGGACTCTGTGAATTTGCTATCCAGAATATGTTATCCACAAGGTCGACAGACAAGATGTTAGAATGGGTGGGGCGTTCTGTTCTTAACAGCGTGACATTAGGTTTACCGCCAAAGGGAGGATTTGAAAGTGGGGAACACATGACTCTTAGTCTGTTCCACAGCAGACATTGTAACAACCATGTTACCCCTGTGCGTTTTCCGAAGTCTCTTCTGTTCGACAAGAGGACAGGCAACTCCTTAGGATTACCAGAAAGCAGGCAAGGTGTCACAGCGGCCCTTTCTATCAGGATATTTCAGTGCTCCAGATGTGGACTTTAGGTCGATGTATATCGTCAGTGGTATATTTGGTGAGTTATTTTGAGGCCTCTAAAATGAGCAGACCTCACTGCAACAGGTTAATGAGGTCTCCATGTAAAGGGACCGTTGCACTGCAGCAGTTTTAGACCCTCGTATAACAGGGAACCCCAATGACATGTTCGAATTAAAGGTCTGAACAATCTTTGACAAGAGTTCGGTTGTGTCTCCGCCAATCTCCATGGCATTCTCACGCGAATCGTTGGTTCCGGAACTTGTGATCATGGTGGATTCAACATCATGGTTGGTCGTTTCGTCCTTTCACTTAGTATCCACTATTTTTCCCGTACTTTAGCACCCTCCTAATAGGAAATTGTCCAATACGACTGCCTCCATTTCGGACGGGATTTGATTTTCCGAGGGCTTAAGATCTATAGACGTTGACTGCATCGCAGAGGCGGTTGCTGTGGGTCCGGCCTATCGACAGACGTTGCGATTAAACTAGGTGTGGCTCAAGGAACCAATAAACGTCCGGGACTAGCATTACTGGGTACTTCCACCTTCTCTGAGATCGATTCTACCTGCTGATTGGTTGAAGGTTATTGGTCTGCAGCTGCAGTGTTCGAGCAGATCAAACTTGACCCACGCGTTGCACGAATGTGATTATACCTTCACCACTCACCTGAAGCTCTTTCGAGGACAACGGTCTCTTCGGCCTCTCTTTCTATGCCACAGTCTCCGGGTGACTGTTCCGCTTCTTGTCTCCAAAAGTTGACCGGCGATCATAAGGTGGCTCATGGTGAAGATGATATCAAAACATTTTCAATGCCCTCATCGTCCTTGCCTCAGTTCATTCTTTGTTCATGTCTTTTGTTTCAAAAGGTTTTCTTCATCTTCAAAAGGGACTTGTCTGGGACCGATTTACTGCCTGCCGGTTCCTGTGACAATGGTATGCTTGGAGCCGGTGGGGCTAAACAAGGACCATGTCCAAGGGTAACTGAAGAGACGGTGGCGGCTCCATCAGAGCAGACGGAGTACCTATCCAAACTTCTAAATTTTGTCCAGGTACAACTCGGTGTTCAATTGAGCAATATTTTGTGATGGACGACAGTCTCGATTACAAGAACTGTGTCCAACGAAAGAAAGGATAAAAATGACGATGGCACAGATGGAGTTTCGCGAAAATGAAATTGTTGGGTACTGTTAGTCTCGGACGTTTATTGGATCCTTGAGCCACGCCTAGTTTAATCGCAACGTCTGTCGATAGGCCGGACCCACAGCAACCGCCTCTGCGATGCAGTCAACGTCTATAGATCTTAAGCCCTCGGAAAATCAAATCCCGTCCGAAATGGAGGCAGTCGTATTGGACAATTTCCTATTGGGAGGGTGCTAAAGTATGGGGAAAATAGTGGAAACTAAGTGAAAGGACGAAACGATCAACCACGATGTTGAATCCGCCACGATCACAAGTTTCGGGACCACCAATCCGTGTGAACGCGACCAAATACTACTCATGCATTAGCGGGTTGATAAGACTCAAAGGAAACCATGGTGCACGCAAGCTGGAGTCCAGCCGTGGAAAATAAGTGGAGACAAAATGTGCAGAAACAAGTTTCGACAAGTAAACGATATCAAGTTCTGGTCATATAACGAGATTTGCGTTCACAGCAGGAACGACTTGTCGCGCGCGTAATTCGGATGGCCGTGTCACTCTTGGAAAGAAGTGATGAAAGTTATCCAGGGGTAGCAAAGTATGCCGTTAAATGACAGCAAAATGAATCGTCCGTGAATATCTGATGATATATCCGTGCTGTCGCATGGGGATCTGGAAATCATTGATTTCCATGACAGAGATGATTATTAAACCTGAAATGTTTTGTTTCGGTCAGCCGTTAATCGGTTTATCTTTCATTTGACTCCGAGGTCTGAATTACCAATGGGTGATGTTGTGACGGTGTAAATGCGTTTTGTTTTGAAGCAGTTGTTAAGGATTGATTATCACCGAACTCCCTCATGTTGATAAATGATATGTTGTATATAATTTTGACGGGGTCCAGCTTGGTGCACATTGTGTCGGCCTATTGCAGAGGAGTTTGATTTAATGCTAAATCACAGTTTAGGTGAAGGATTAATTGCAAGGCTTCAGAGATGTCTACCAGGATCGAGAATTTTCGGGCTCCAACGACTTCGTAGTTGCATGACGGCCTACAGTGTTTTATACGCGCAAAACATCATACATTGGACGTTTGAAGTATGGTAATGTGGGTGTGATTACTGCTGAGTTTACCTGGCCGATGGCTCGCCGGTGTATAGAATACAAACAAAGTAGAAGCGAAAGTAGTGGATTACGACGTGCTTAGTTAGCTTAGTTCGTATACTTCGCATCGCACACCTCTCTTGATACATGAGGCCAATGACGCCTTGACGTCTTTAGGAGAGATACCAGGTTGGTTTTCAGCTCTTTTACATTGGAGCACAACCATGACATAACTGCCTTCTTGTACGATGAGCATACAACTAATCGTCGGCTCACCGCAAATGAAGTGAACGATTCGAAGCATCAGTTCCAGTATAACGCTTCGGCTACTACGTTGAAAGAGTTTGCTGCAGTTGTTTACAGATATTTGTAACATCCGTCATTGGTCGGAATCCGCGACAACAATGGAGTGGGTTTGCGCACAATAAAGTTGCAGAAAATCAGCCACAAATTCTGAATCACAGAAAAAACGGCTCACTGCGTGTCATCAAAGACGACGATATTAGATACACACAAATTTTCCCGCACGAATGCAGCAAGTACAGTCGTTCACACGTTTTCATGATGTAGTGAACGTCAAAGCTACGCATGAAACCTGCGGTCGCAAGCGGGATAGGCCATGGAGGACCGTGAACTGTGTCTATGTTCAAAGTGAGAGATACGCTTTCCTGCATCATTTGTTTGAAGCATTTCACGAAGTGATGAAAGACCACGTATTTTTCAGGGTTGAAGTAGATGCCTGCTTTGACTGCCCGATAATTGTTGTGTTAATAAAACGCTGATGACCACATTCCCTACTCTATCTATTTCCTTCTTATTGGTTCTTCTCCGTACGTTGGAATTCTTTCTACCGAGTACAAGCCTTTCTTATAATCTGACACTACCACTCAAGTTACGAGCGAGACAAACCATTCCTCTTGTGAATACTGATATTGTTGTATTATTAAACCTTGACATGATTTACCTGTAGGAACTTGTTTCCTCCTAGTTCCTCCTCCTTACTTCTCTTTGTCGGACCTTTGTTAATGTGTACCCTGGTTTCATTTTTGCCTGACCACTTCACCATTACTCAACTGTTGCAGTTGATTACATTTAAGAAGACCGTCGATCTCGGAACTCGTATATCTGGCGGATACAATATCGAGGCTTGCTGTTATCATCCTCTATTTGGTTTATCATATTGTTTTTGAAAATTAGCACCTTATTAATGAAAAACTCGCCAATACGATCGTCTTTCCTCTTAAAACCGCATCGGTTGCTAGACGGTCTCAGAATATACAGACGCTCGTTGTTTACAGACGCGACTATCCTGGATCTAGCTTATCGACAGACATTACGAGAAGACTTAGCGTTGCTCAAAACACTACCAGACTTGCGTGATCAACAGTCAGAACGTTTTCTATAGATAAAATTTTGGCTCAAATGCGCGCAGCAAGCGTTTCTTTTGGGTGCGACATAACGTTATGGTACTCCTCTGTTCAGAATGTCGTGAAGAAATATGTAAGTTTGTGTAAGTAACCCCAGACACAACATTCAGATAAATCCAATCAGGAGTCTGTATTTGTTTCATCGCATGGCTACTTGTGGAAACTCAGGAGTTAATAACGCTGGTATATTTTCCGACGCGTCTTTGAAAACTACCCCCAGGAGAGCATGATCAATGTACACATTGTAAAGCCACATAAGTGAGGCACACCTTAACTGATAGTTGTACAGTAACAAAACTGTGTGATAGTAGCAACAAAATAGACATAGGAGAGGGAAATTTTCCAATTTAGGAATAACGGTTTAAGCCTCATGCTTTTGAAAAGACACTTCTTAAAGTCTCCAGAATTTGATGAAAATGCAGAGAATTTATGTCAGTTAGCACTCCACAAGGTGGTCACTGGCCTTATGGTCGAAGTCGTGCCAAAAAGAGGTGAATTTCAGAAGAAAAAACAAACTATCAGGGAATTTCTTCTGTCTTGTGTAGATAGTTCCGGAAAAATATGCAGGAAATTGTGTCGGGATATGGGGAATAGGAACGTGCATACTTAGTTTGCCAAATGTACGGAACTCTCGACCGGAATTCGTCGTCCGCTCAAAATCCAAAGAATTTTGCGGTTCTCGCGAATTGCCCAACTATTACGGGATTTCGGGTGTTCGGACGTGGTGGTATGGTTTTTCACGTGAGATGTATTTAATGACTCGAGAACGAACGGTGAAATTACGCTACAAACGGAGAATGTGAACTGACCATGTGAACTAAGACGAACAACGGAACATATGACTTCGTGGGAAATTCTCTTGCATGACATTAATAACATTGTGTTGGGCTCGAGTTTCGTTCTCATTAAAGATATTCAGCAGTGAGTTCTAAAAAGTTTATCTGAATGCAAAACTGTGATCGAATGAGTGTGATGTTCAGCTTGAAAATAAACCAAATCTCCGACTACTTATGAGTAAAATTGTGTTAATTAATGAAGTATAAAACAGTCGCAAACAGTTGTTACCATGTAACGCGAAAGCAGATCGGTTGTCGGCTTTTCCGAGCAAATGATTACTGCCAAATATAGACGTCAGTTTTCTCTCCAAGGCACGTTCAACAACAGAGAAAGATTCAGCGATTAAGCGGTTGATACACGGGTTCGAGGCAGGGGCGCAATGATCCCGGATCCAGTCGGTTTCCTTGATCAATGTCAGCGGGCGTCTGTTGATCTGAAAGGCAATCACTGAAAACAAGGTATAGAACCACTCTTGTGGATTGCAGTGAATACCGAGAACAAAGTAAGATTACTCACTCAGGAGGGCGTGATCAACGCACAGATTTGTAAACATATACACATTTGAACACCAAATCATTGAACTGTACAATGAGTCACCCAAAATAGACAATATACGAAAGGAAAATTCAATTTTAGGAAGAAAACTTTGAGTTACATACTTTTGAGGCTAGAGTATCAGGGATCTACAAAATTCGATGAAATAGTTTATTTGTTACATCAATTGAAAATCCACAAGGTGATCACTGGCCTAATAATTAAGGCCTTGCCAAAAAGAAATGCTTGGAAGATGAAAAGGATGTATTGGCGAAGAATTTGATCAGTATTGTGCGTATATAGCCCAGGAAAAATGTGTATAGATGACAATCACGCGAAGCTTTGAAACGATCTTTAGAAGCGCTGCTGACGACCTCAGAAGGAAGGCTGTTCTAATAGTTAATAACCCTATAAGAAAAGAACTGCCGCCTAAGAAATGTCCGAGGGCGAAACTTGAAAAGCTTCTTAATATATCCTCGCCGGCTGTCACCATTCGCTGCAATGAAGAACTGTTCTACAAGACCCGCTCTAAAGGAGAAGGGTGTGGGTATTAAATCACTGCGGAGTCTTCGAAATTCAAGTAGGTACAGGTCAATAATTTCAAGTCGAGACTCGTAAGTAACATTACTCTGGTCCGCGACTATCTTGGTAGCGGAAGAATGTTGGTCTCCTTCAGGTTTCTTTGCGGATTTCGACATGTCGCATCTTGGAAGGGTCACCATATTTTAACATGCAACCAGAAGAGCAGACAGAGATTGTAACTGAAGATGTATTACGCAACACTCGGCAATACTAGAATATCAAAAAGGATGAAAGTACAAGGGAGTTTCGTTTAAATACAAGTGTCCTGCTTGTTTGCCTGACTGTCCGTTGGTTCGAGATTCTCGTGCACAACGTTGACGTAGCGGTCTGAAAGGTGAACGAAACAACCGTGTAGCGATTACGACTTCAAATTCGATCCGTGCGCGCCAACCACCTCTGGTCGCGTGTTACACGTGCACAATCTTTTTGTATCGCAAGGTCGTCTTAGTCAATTCAAACAGCGTTCAAGGTTGACATGAGACATTAGCGATTCAGCGGTTGATAAACGGGTTCGAGGCAGCGGCCCAAGGTTCCCAAATCAAGTCGGTTTTTCTTGCTCAGTGTCAGCGGGCGTCTGTCGATCTGGAGGCGAGCACTGAAAACAGGGTGTAGCACAGCTCTTGGGGATTACAGTGAATACCAAGAACAATGTAAGATTACTCGCAATATACAATTGTAGATAAATGAGAATCAAACAAAACTTTAAAACGATTCCCAGAAGCGTTGCTCACGACCTCGGAAGGAAGGCTGTTTCAATAGTTAATAGCCCTTTAGCGATCGGTGCACTAAGTCGCTTTTCCCCATGTGCGCAATTATCAGACGCCAAGAGCAAAGGGCCATTGAGGAGAGAGACCAAATCTTTCTTCGACGAAATGTGCAAGTGGTCTTTGATAATGCCATGAAAGGCACCGACACGCGCATTAGCTAGAGAGGCTGGAGACCGGCCGTCGACGAGCGAACACACCGAAAGAATATGGCACGTGTGTTCTGCGGGTTCGCGCCACCGTCACATGACATGCAGACAAACAATCGGACAGCATACATTAAGTGAGCTTTCTTAATAACCTAGGTACAATATGAAACTGTGAATTTTGGAACTATTTTACACGTCATACCGCAGGCGGGCCAGTGAAATCTCCAGGCTGCCACAACCCTGTAAAAAAGAACCGCTGCTTATTATGTCCTAGCCAGCTGTAACCATTCGCTACAGTGAAGAACTGTTCCACAAGACCCGCTCTAAAGGAGAAGGGTGTGGGTATTAAATCACTGCGGAGTCTTCGAAATTCAAGTGGGCACAGGTCAATAATTTCAAGTCAAGACTCGTAAGTCACATTACTCAGGCCCGCGACCACCTTCGTAGCCACGCGTTGGACGCGCTCAACAGCTAATACGTCTTTCTTCAAGGCGGTATACACGACCTGATTGGTATACTCGGGGAGCGGTCTTATATAATTCCCTTAAAGCGTTTGAAAAGCTTTCTTGTCTATGCAGGGAAAAGTGTGCCTATTCATCGTAAGAGTGGCAAATCCCTTTTTGCCGCCATTTCATGGTGATACGTGAAGGACAATTTAGATGACAACCAGATGCCCAGATCTTTCTTCAGATCGATTCTCATGATATCTACTGTGCTAGATGCGCTATGAATCATGAAGGTATTGTCAGAAGCTCCACCGAGTGACATGTGAGCACATTTACTATCATTTAGTGGGTGATTCCAATCGTCCGACCGGCGCTTGTGCGCGTCAAGAGCAATCCGTATAAGATGGTGTTGCTAGAATTATTGTTTGGTAGGTCGTTGGTTTAAATGAGGAATAACAAAGAACCTAGCATTGACCCTTGGGGAACTCCCGCAGAAATGAAAGAGGGAGACGGAAGGTCTGATCCGGTCTTGACTCTTAAAGGTTCTATTATCAAGATAAAAGGCAACCCAACGAAGAATTTCTCCATGAATACCGTAGGCTTCAAGATTGTGTTTCAGGGGGCCGTGTGCGACACAGTCAAAAACCTTGGCGAAATCAAAGAAGATAGCATCTGAGATGAGGCCATTATCTTTGGCCTTCGTCAGACTATCCATGAGAATAAGCATGTTTGTTATGCATGACCGATTAAGAAGGAAGCCATGCTGTGTGGACGAAAAAAGATTATTTGACAAGAAGAGCTTGAGTATGGCGCGCCTTAGAAGGCGCTCCATTCTTTTGCACGGGATGCTGGTATAGCTGATTGGCCTATAGCCAGCCGGAGAGTGCCGGTCACCCACTTTACATATGGGTGTGATCGTCGCCTCTTTCCATGCGCTAGGGAGGATGCTGGTCTGGAGTGTTTGCTTAAATAGTTTATAAAGGGGTTCAGCCAGACTAACAGCTGCTTTCTTGGGTATTCTGGGATGGATCATATCAGAACCCATTGCACTGTATGATTTAACCTTGAGTAAAAGGTCTTTAACATTTAGCACAGAAAACTCAGCGGTCACGAGTGGTTGCCTGAACTTTTGCAGCGGTAGTACAGGATGCCAGCTTTGGGATGCGACGTTGTAGACTGTCGAGTTGTACCCCCTGAATAACTCAGTCACAACTAGGTAGTCAGATGAAGTCTCCCCGTTAGGCAGTCGTAGAGAAATACCTGAAGGTTTGTTCCTTCTTAGTCGTCGCATGTGCTTGAATAAGAAGTTTTGTCCCTGCGGGCTCTGATGAGGATCTTCTCTTGTACGAGTTTAGTGCGTTGGATGATTTCCCGCCTACACCTGTCTCGGAAAATGTGGAACACGCATAGGTCTTCTGAGTTTCCCGTGAGCTTATGCTTCGCGGATAAATAGGAACGGTTATGGAGAAGATGACGTATACTCCGTGGATGGGGTGACCGATAAGAGAAAGTGCACAGTTTGCACGATATAAATTGCGCTTTGAAACGTACGGACGTTCTGGTCCACGAAGTCCAGGTCAAGAAGAGGTGAACATAGGTGGGTTCTCAAGCCGTTAACCTCTGCTTGATTTAAGTCTTGAACTGTGGACCTTTTTGCTGGTTGTTGTACCCAGTAACAGATAAGATCAAAGGCTAACAGAGAGTGGCCGCCGTGTCCAAGTGGCGGCTTGATGATCACTCTGTCTACCAAGTGGCTCTCAGTAGTGATGACTTAGTCGATTAGAGAGGAAATGTGAGCGAAACGATGCCGCGTCGGGCAGGTGAAGTGCTGTGTCTACGCCTTCCGTTGTAACAGCGTTGACAAGGGAATCAAGATTCCGCTTTCACAGTTCTGATGAGAAAGTGATGCCCAATTTACCTTGGGTACATTGAAGTCACCCATAATAAGCAAATGAGCAAAGCGTTGAAGGCCCAGGAAGTTTTCCAGGCTCACCAGAAGGGTGTCGTCGTCGGACACGACGAATGAAGGGGAAAGAAAAACGACCTCCACTAGTAGTGAGTCTTGGCCACGCGTTGGTAGTCGAAGCCACAGAGCGTCACATTTATCAGAGGACTGGAAGCCACCGATAATCGAGGGTGTCGGGAGACTGCTGAAGAAAAATCGCAGAATCCTCCTTCTTCCTCGGGCGCGGTCAGTTCGGTAAACTGAATACCCCGGGACGCTCAGTTCAGTGTCACTGATATCACCTGTAATCCAGGTCTCCGTGAAGGTGAACATGTGTGGTTGGGTGTCGTGAATTAACTGTCTGATTTCCGGTAGTTTATTGAGCAGACTCAGACAATTCATATACATGCATTTAAAGGCTACTTCCTTGCTGGATTCAGCAAAAAGATCGAAAGGAGAGTGCGGGGAAGAGCCAGGAATTGCGACGCGAGGTTTCATTTAGTCATTCAGACGAAGGGTCTAAGTATTTTTTGAAGCAATAATAACATGCTTAGTTTTAGCATAGTGATCTATAACCCCGAACATGAGTTTTCATAAAATGTGGATTAAGTGTGTGCCAGGGTGATTTGATTACCACTAACGGGCGTATGTATACTGCCTCCTGTATGTGTTGATTATAGACGCTTTCTTTTTCTGGGCACGCCTAAAAGCGTAACTTTATAACAGATCTATCCTGAAACTGATAGGTTTGATCAGTTCAAAGGGCATGTGTAGCAGATGTTATTAGGTCCGTTTTCGAATTTATCGTTCTCAGACAGGTAGAGCTTGAAAATGGAAATTAGGTTAGTCATTGCCATGAAGGTTTCTAAACTTCGTCGAAATTTATGTATATTCTTACCGGCTCTAATTGCATGCGGGCGTTTGTCCCAAATGTAGGACTATTTTACTAGAAAGAAAATTGAAGGCAGCGTTTTACGGGATTTAAGAGCTGCTAAGGTGAATTCTTTGCCCCTGAGGCTACACATGGATCTGTGTTGTGAAAAATCCGCGAATCTGACCGTGAATTTATTGCGTGCAAGGTTCAGCATGAGTCAGCGCAATCAAACAGGATCGAGTAAAATCGTTTGACCGCGGTCTTTGTAGCTCAGAGAAGATGGATCGCTCACTGAAATTTCCTTGATTGCACGTTGAAAACTTTCCAGAGCTAGCCTGCCAGACTTGCGCAGGTGATCATATATGACTGTGCAGTACTCAAAGTGGGGTCTCATACATAGTTCACAAAAATGTATTCGAACAGCAGGAAGGAAGAACGAATGGTTAATATAACCTATCACCCATTTGGTTTTAGCTACTAGGGAGGATATATGCCATGAAAAGTTGAATGAGTCTGAATAGCGCATACCCAGGTCCGCACTGTTTCGGCAGCGGATGTGCTGTAACCGTTCAGCTTTATAGTACCCTCTGGTCTACTTTTGTCTATCCATCTTTTGTATACCTATTATGAAGGTTCACTGAAGATGTTAAAATAATCAGACGAACAGACCTGAGCTTCATGATCTACTTTATGTGCAGTTGGCCGTATATGAAGCATAAGTGGTACATCGTACACAATCAAATGCTGCTCACTTCGGAAATCAAACAAACAACCTTCTGGATAATACAAATGGGCGATTGAGAAAGCGCGTTCACTCAAGAGATCGTTTGCTTGCGGCCATCAGTAAAGTTTGGTCCCACAGCGAGTGGTTAATTCGGAAGCTCGAAATGCATCGCACCCACAATTGTGACGGCCGTGAGGTGGTTAGCATCGACGTGTACGTGAATAATACACTCTGTTGGCCACCGGCGTTCGCCAATCAACTGGTTCTGAAGCATCTCAATGAGCATGCCCCCTTGACTTACCTTAAACGACTGAACGAGTTCAAGGTGATGACACCTTATGTAGTATGAATTGGTATCTTCAGGTGAGCCCTGGGGATACACAGCACAAGATAAAAGTGTTGGAGACTGATTCCACGGACGTCACTGGCGACGGTGAGTGACGTAGCGCTTAACTTTAAACCCTCACAAGCAGCAAAAAGAGGACATCTACTAAAACAGAAGAGGAAACAAGGAGGCCGCGGCAAACCCTCTAAAATATTGAAAACAGTGACTATAGGATGCACGCAGGCTGACCGTCGTGCATGGAAGCCAGTGCGCCAAACCAGAAAGTTTCACGAGTGGCATGCCTTGCTTCCCGTTTGCCCGTTTTTTCGTTTGTAAAGCATGTGAATTTTTACTAGCTGGTGGTTCATGTAACTTCATGAACTTACTGATTTCCTTATTAACGTAATGTCAAATTTGGCACAGATCAATGAAATCGAACCCCCACTAGACTACGGGGCTTGGGTGACCATCAAAATGCAAACTGAACTTTCACACATTTTGGCCAACTAAAAGTGGAATATCTCAGTTATTATTGGGAATACGACGAGACACCATCCCAGTACAATCAATCACTATGACCATACAATTGTTATTTGAACGGAAACTCACGGTCCGGAACATTTCACGGGATACACCTTCAAACCCCATATTGCTACTGACCCCTCGCAGGCCACGGCGGGCCAAAGGCGGGCAAATGGCGGGCAGTGTGACTAGGGCCCCGCATGGGCCCCGTGCGGACCACGACGGGCCATAGAAAAAACGCGAACGAAGCTTCCAACGCGGTCCGCAAAATTCGATTTTTTCAAAAACGGATTCCCCTTCATTTTTGTTAACCGCTCCAGGCTTACTGCCGCCGCCCATGAAGAATATTGCGAAATATCCGTAAACATGGAAAGTTTATTAGATAGTTTCACAAGTTCATCGGAACCATACAGTTCGTTATGCATGTGTTCAGAAAATTTCGCCATCGACGTTGGAGCGACTGCACCACACTTCGATGCAACTCGGGAAACATGCAGAGGAATGCAAGGGGAATGTGTAGCGAACGAAGGTAAGCAATATTAACACCAGTTTCACGGGCATCTTTGAAATTCCTTATCTCCGAAGATAATGGAGATAGAGCAAACATGAAGCATGATAATCTTACAGCCTTCCTTCTGGGCATTTCAATAATACTACAGACGTTTTTCTGGTCACAGCGCGTAACCTCGACATACCCTCATGAACTTGTACAACATTTGAACACGAACCATAAGAACGCAAGTTTTATGAGTGGCCTTGAAATTCAACTCCTCAGTTAATGTTTAACATAAAACAGTAATTAAATAACCATCAGGAGGCACTCTGCGCATGTGACATATGAGAATAAACAACAGCGGCTAATTTTTCACGTAATTCTGTAGAAGAGCAAAACCGTCCAACTTGCACAACTCTTACCTCAGCGAGCTCAAAAGATTAATGGTTAAAGTTGTCTGACTTTACGGTGTGATTTGAACAAATGTCACTAATTTTGCTGAAAAGATGAATGCAGATTTCGAGGTGATGTACATGAACGTTTACCTTTATGAGGATTATTTCGTGGGATGCTTGTTTCGATGATTCTTCTCATGGCCCACCGAAATCCGCAGGAAACTCTTCAGCCACGGTGGGCCATGTGCTACATGGGTAACCAGCGGCACTTGGGCTTCAAATATGTTACCTGAGCTCCCCGCATTTTTCCCGCTTCAAAAGTTAGAAATAATCGGGCTGAAATCGCTTTCCTAATGAAACTGTTGAGTGTTCTGCGTAAGACACTCAAAGGACCCAAAAGACGGTCGAGCATCTTAGTGTGCTAATAAGAAACCAGCCGATACACAATCACAGCCACCACTAATTACAGCGAACGGAGCAAGTCGGCTTGCGCCCATGTTTTTGCCTGGAAATCATCAGCTGCAATCTCATCTGCCCACTCACGGTACCTCAAAATATCTACGGTTCCCTGTACCACGTGATGCTGATTGTCGCCTGTTGCCAAATATTTCAAATATTACCGAACACACAAGTTGACGAAAAATGAGTTGCAACCCATACTGTGCACGTTCATCAATCATTCGTTGCCAACTCCTTCTGTTCACCAAACCAAAAATTTCAGCTCTTTCAGCAACGGACTTCGCTTTCAAGTTAACGTGATTTCTCTGCGTCCTTGATGAAAATCCTTCCCACACTAAAACAGAAAGTTCCTAAGACGCAGTAGGCATAGTTTACGCTTTTCTACAATATTCCATCCGCTGTTATTTTAAATATATCACGAACTCATCTATCACATTCTTGATTTCGATTACAACACTCCTGAGGCTGGTTGAAACGTAGAGTATTACAACTTGCTGGTAACCTCGTGTTATTCCCAATCTGTTTATCAGTATTGGAATGAATTTTGTGAAAGTTGGGAAAATGAAGAAACAGTACACTTCCTTAGGGTTTTGCTAAGTTTTTCAAGTCGGATTTCCAAGAAATTTGCTAGCAGGTCAAATTTAAAAAAATGTGCTAACGCGAATGAAGCTTACGTGAAACCAGGATACACGTAATCAGCCGTAACAAGTGGGGCGTGAGAACGGATAGCGTGCACTGGCGAACGTTTCCACAAGCATACAATAATAGGCTCAAGATGTGGAATAGAGTGTTTCTGTTGTCTTTGCGGTGTCGCCCGCTTGCTGGAGTAGTTGCCGGTCTCGCAGTCGTAAAACTCGATTTATGCGACCGCTTCACAATTTCAGCTGTCAACATTTCGGTACGCTAGGCCACTTAATTACCGCCGACCGTAGCTCGAGGACGCTGTTGGCCCACAGTTCATTAGAAGTGTATATTGTCACCTAGCTTTTAATCCTGTACTCTTGCTGTGAGTTGTACTACGTTCGCTGTTTCTACCGACGTAATATCGTGGTCGTTCAATACCGGCAATCGTCTTGAAATTTTCTTTCTTTTTGACGCTGGTAGAGTCCAGTTTTACAACGACCGGTATACTGAAAAAGCCCAAACCGTCGGTTGCTTTGGGACCCACGAATCCTCCTGCCAAAGCTCACACTGGACAGGCCTCACTTGTTCCTGACGCTCGTCAACCTCGCCTAAAGTCACAGAGTCCGGTAGTTATGTTTAGTTTCCTTGTTAATCCCTGTTCATCTCTTACTGTTCTCAAGTGCGCCCAGATTTCACTGATTTCCGTTGCACTGTCCATTGGAACTTCTAAGACCAGGACGCAACAATTGATTTCGCGTCACTCAATGCATAATTTATTAGTGAAATAGACCGAGGTCCTGACACATCAGGTGTACTTGTTTCAATGGAAAATTCAAAGGTTCAATGTGGTCTCTGTGAACCTGTCCCAACTGCAGTGACCGAATCAACAGCAATGAGATTACTGACCTCTTTGAACTCCGAAGGAGCTACTCCAATTACACAGCGATCATTATTTGAGGGTCGGACACAGAGAGAGTGTTTATTATGTCAAGGTTTGTTGCGTTTTTTGATATTGTTGAGGATTGCTTAATGTTGAAAGGTGGCCCTACGCTTTACTCTCTTCCCAAATGAGATACATTACTCATCCTTGTTCTTACACAACCTACTTTGACCGTTTCCCTTACTCCTATTTAGTCCGAGCCCTGTAAACTTCCAAATACCGAAATTAGACATTTTCTTCCGCATTTTTCCTTGAGTAGCTTATAATTCCCGTCATTTTTCGATGATTGAACAGTCGTTTTGCTCTGACCAAACCAATGACCATTTGTTTGAATGAGCTCAACCCGTTTTATCGTCCACCATTGTTGATCGGTGCCTGGTTGTTAATTTGTTGTACGGGCACTTTCTTTCTCTGATTTCTGAGGATTTCCACATTCGAGGTGAGAGACAATTTTTTGTACATTGATTCAATTATTTCGAGCGCTTTCTCGTTAACTGTTCCAAGGATAGATTATCTCTGTCGTTGAATATTGAGAGGCATTTACTGGATCAACAGATTACGCGTTACTCGATGTGAACTTGAATCGTTATCGAAGGATTCAATAGAGAGTGCAGTGACTGCCGCCATAAGTTAAACAAACGCCTGATGCGATGGTATTGTCCGACATGAAATAAGAAAAACATAACTACTGGTTTGGTGGATTTGAGTACTTTCCGGTATTTGACTTCAGCGTTCTGTCGCCAGCTACTCCCCACAGTGCATTCAACCCGCTGAGTACACTTGTAAATTTGTTGATCCATGAGCTAAGAAAATTCGTTCCCATCGTTCGCTTTCCCCATTTTTTCCCACTAACCTGACACTTGTTCCCACTACCTCACCCACCCCATTTTGTTTTATTGAACTAATGTGTCACTAAGTGTCCGCCGCGCCAGTGGCCATTCTTGTCCTGGTCTGCTGGCGTGTCGGTTCACCTTTCATCTTGTTGGTCTTGTGGAGAAGCCGTTGGTTTTGCAGGACGAGACTATCGTCGCGAACGATTGAGGTTTGCCTTTTGACGCATTTCGTAAATAGTACGGTAGAAATTGTTGGATCCAATCTTGTTCTCATTTTGGGGATCCGTTTTTCAGGCTACGCGTAACTCAACGATCAGACGTGAATCGTTACAGTAATATACACTCCATTTGGATTTCTCAAGCACAACTTTTCAGCCTTCCAAAGTAAACGTTTCACTAGTAATTCGTTCAAACATATCAAACACGCGTTACGCTAATTAAAATGGTGTCGCGTCTCTTGGAATGACAGTATTGTGCACGGTACATGATAATAAGTTGTTTGCTCGTCCCGAAAGCGTTAGCGTTTCATGCCTTGCGACTGAACCTTATATGTGTCTATCATATACCACAAGATTTGGCCGCCTTTGTTATTTGGTTGTTAACAACGGTTTCCCTCCTCACCCCTGGCCACTTCTATCTAACACTGTCACCGTTGGTGAGTTCCGTTTACTTGTGAGAGAACTTCAACATCACTGTTATTCCTTATCAACTTTCATTCAGAAAGAACCCTGCTTGTTTAGTTACTTCAGCGACTATTTTGACGGATGCTCAGAAAACCTTACTGTTTTGTTTGCCAAGCATCCTCGACACACGTACCTCCGTGTGATCATTTTCTCACAAGCTCCAACCTACTAACATTTGAAGCTTGTTTCCTTTGAGCACGGTGAACACCCAACTTCTTGTACCCTGAGACTTCTTGGTCTGGCAACACCTATCTGCACCCACGCTTGAAGACAACTCTTGGCTGTCTGATGGACTTTAGCTCATACGTATTAACACTCCAGTTGGCAAGGTGGAATTATGACCGACCGCCTGGTATTCAAGTATGCTTACTGCTTCAGTACACTACATAAGACATTCTCAGCAGTCACAGGTTTGCAGTGCAGCGCTGCCCTCTCAGTTTTCTCTGATTACATCCAAAAACACTCCTTCAAACTCACAACCCTTCTGGCCAACCCTCAAGTACACATTTCGTGGAAAGACATGAAAATCTTATTGGGCTCCAGTTCAGACGTTACTAGTGATTCCAGCGAATCTTCTCCTCTACATGGAAAACTGCTTCAGTACTTTTGTGTCGCATGTATGAAAAGGTGGAATGCAACTACGAAGAATTTTTTACTGCATCCTGGCACACCTCTGAAAGAGGTTTAAATTCGTCTCCGATTGTATTTTGGGCTTTACCAATAAGACCACTCCACGTTGTACACTTCTGGTCTCTTGGTATGGGATCACTGAGGTCATTCGCACGTTGAACATATTCGCCAGAATTTGGTGCCGATATTGTTCGGACAGCAGGTGATTATGCCCGTTGCCCACGCAAAAATTATTCCAAGGCATTAAGTTGAATTTCATGGCTTGTGTCATCCGAGAGTAGGCAACGAGCATATGCAGATTATCTTGGCCGTTTGTGAACAAACATCGTCCTTTGGCCGTGCTCGGCTCTCACTGTCGTTAGCGGTATTCGTGCTCTGGTACTCGTGATTCTGGTCATCCCAAAATCACTGCTTTTCGATCTACATTCATCGAAGAGGAAGTTCCATGTTCATCGTCCACAGGGGACGGCGGTCAGTTTATCTCGTAGCAAGCGGAAAGTTGGTCGGGCAAGTTGGGTTGTCAGTATCTGTTGACTTTGTTTGCACGTTTCCAATACAACAGAGTGGCTGAGGGCTTTGTACACACACGTTGTGCATATTACAAGGAGTGTTACAACACTTCTTGGCTCAACCGCCTTCATTTTCCTCTACGAAGGTTTTGGCAGTTTTCATACATAACAAGAGTGTCTTCGCAAAGCAGCGGAATATAATACACCTAGGCTGCCCAACCTGGTTTTATGATCAAATGTGTCTTGTCTGGGATCCACTGAATTTTTTGGCGGGGCACATAACTTCGACCTTAGAGCGAGAGAGTGGTGTGTAATCACTATGTCCTCCTAGGCAAAATACTCTATTTGGCCATCGATCCTGTAAAACAGGGATTTTGTCTAGGTCTTAGATGACGCAGTTGACACTAAGTTGATTAAGATTGCTGAAAAATGTTCTGTCGCCAAGTCGCTTTCAAGCTTCAACCCGGCTATTGCAGTTGAACCGGCGCAAAAAGAACTTGTGAACGTTTATAACTGGGCATCATTTTATTAATATGCGCTCACATATGTATACGCATTGCCCAAATTACTAGAAAATGTGGAACTGGCACACACTGATAAATCTAGCTGAATGACTTCAAACGAGTTCTACTAAAAACACGCACATTTTATGGGGCCTCCCAAATCGTCCACCCATTATTCCGTTTGCCAGAATAAATCCTGAGTGCATAGCAAAATGCAACAACAAACACTTGACATGATTATATTTTTCAGCTAACAGAAAAAACAATTATATCGTATGAATTCTTTGTCAAAAAATTTTGCATACATATTGTTCATCGTGGTAAATGTAATCACCCCACATTCTCTCATTCAACGTGTAAATTGTGTTCTTTTTCTTGATCCCATAAATCTTTATCATGCGGGGAATATTTCTGCGACGGACGAACGCATGAAACTTTGTCTGGGATGGACAATTCGCGAGAATTTCAACTTTTTACGGTTTCTATCAATCGACGGAATCCTGAGCTGGAGCCTGCTCAATCATTGGGTGGATTTTGGAATTACTCGTTCTTCCTCGCCAAAGCCGTCTTATTTGAATATTGTCCGTAAGCCAATCGTATCCCGTAATGAAGATATACTCCAAAAGTGCATTTGGACGATCCTCCCTGAGTGACCTTGATGTATTTGAAAATTCGACTCCCACACAACCTGGTAAAGGGCAAATTTGTGTAACATCGTATATGTTTGATACATCAGCGACGCGAGCCAAATATCTACTTGCTTCTCGTGCGCGTCAAAGTTTCATAAATTGCAATCATTTTCTTTTTGACCACGTCCGTTTTGGTAACAGGTTTCACGTTTGTGCTATTGTTTAACTTTTCGTTTTGTTTTGTTTGTAATTATCTGCAGTAATCGCGCGTAACCTAGCGCGTTCATCACATATGCGTTGAGAAATGCACATTATCATTCTTATTAGTATACTGGCTACGTCAAAATTTTGTTTGCTGATCCGCTGTGTAAATCACGCAATGAAGAAACTAGCTGTGTACTTGCAATCACTGTTGCGTATCTCGAACTACCACAGACTCACCATGCCTGTGTTCTACAGTAACGGTCGACTGGCATGATATAAACTGGGAACGTTTGGCCTATGGAGTCTCACCTGGAACACTGCGGACCCAAAAGTTCAATTGCAATAGGTCAGAATATGGCTGACATCCAGTAAGTAATCATAATTACGAAACACTCCATGGACATTTCATTAATTTGTCTGAATGGACACCCTCTAATTTTGATTTACAGTCATCTATAGACCAGGTGAACCTGTTGTAAATTTGATGAGAGTTGAGACGTACCAGGCGTACGCAACCAAGCAAAGCAGAAGGTAACAGACCACGGGTCAAGTGTTCGTGGGCAGAGGTGAGCACTGGATGTGAATTGCTGAACATAACAAACTTAGAACAGGCTTTCAGAAAGACAGTAACGGAATCACGATTGTCTGTCAGATACTTGCGTCAATTGCTGTTGAAGGAAGGAGACAGGAAGACCACAGTCTTGCTTTTTCCGAATTTTATGTTCATCTAACCATCACTGCAAGTCAGCTCGATCAAGTTGTAGTGCACCCTTCGCGATTTCAAAAGGTCGTGGATCTAAGCTCTCCTCGTCGGCACCAAGCCCTCCTCAAATCACTTTGACGTTTCCCACGTCAGCCTGATAGCTGATGTCCAACGTGTGACCAGCGGTTGCAGTATCTCAGATCATGGCCTGATCTCCCAATTGGTTGCTGGTTGCTTGTCGAATGCCCATTCGGTGCTCACTTATTTTAGCTCTGAGTCCTCGTAACGTCTGCCCAGTATGAACCTGCCAACAACCCTTGGATTCCGTTCTGTACATGCAATCGCTGATCCTCTCAGCAGGCGAGCGGTCCTTGATGTGTACGAGGATCTTACGCAGTTCTGTTATTTTTCAAAACCCCGTGCTGATGTTCACCTCATTTGTGTCTCTAAAAATAGCCAAAATTGTCCTTTCCCTGAATAGAATAACAGCAGCGCTTACCAAACACCTTAATGTCCTTGGTATTGAGGTGAGTATTGTTCTCAACCGTCAGTCGAGATGCCACTTAGAACAACCATCATTCACTAACGTGGGCACTGCCTTGTTTTGTGCCACATTTTGGTCACCCGCGTCTGTGTACGGATGCAAGGTTTTGCGAAACACTGAACTCAGAATGTTATCATGTCCTAAAGTTGAACGAGACAAAACTCCAGACACACCAAGACTGCGTCATTCCGTGGTTCCCTTACTGTCTTTCTGATAGCCTGTTCCAGGTTTGCTGTGGTCTGCAATTTACATCGACTATTCACCTCTGCCCACGAACACTTGACCCGTGGTCTGTTTCCTTCTGCTTTGCTTGGTTGCATAGGTCTGGTACATCTCAACTCTCACCAGTTTTGCAAACCGGTTCACCTGGTCTAGAGGTAATTCTGGGTCAAAAGTAGAACACAACCAGTCAAACAAAATACCGATTACTCACAAGCTTTTATAAAATAAAATTAACGACAATAACAAAAAAGAATAATAAACGGTTGAATTCAGGTTTGTCTTATTCGCTCACTTTCACTCCTTTCAGTTGTACATTTCCGCACCCCAGCGAGATATTACCTATAAAGTGGCCAGGGACAATTCGGATGAGCAGAGTAGCCCCTGCAATTTAACGATAACAGTGTTGTCGCGATAACCCCCGAGTAACTTAATCTACGGTGAGTAACACAATCTCATTTTTAGTTCGGGGTTTCAGGAGGCTTTCGTACCCTCATCCGTAGTGTATCAGGACAACTAACTCATCAGATTTAATTATCAGAGCGTATGCTGTGATAGATGCATATGAGATACTGCATGGGAATACTGAAGCAAAAACGCAACACGGAGCTTGCAGTTGGAAGGCGGATATGGGCTCGTCCTTCTTCCACGAAAAACAATCAAAAAGAAAAGAACGCGCGGGTGGCAATTGAGCTGGTGGCTGTAAAGTGCTTATTGGCAGATTCGAATCCGGTGACTGCTTATTGGTATAAATTTGAGCCTGGCTGTGTTGGTTGGTGTTACAGCTTGGAACCACGTTAAACTGCGAGCCCTGACACGTAGTCGGCCCAGAGTAGGATAAGAACACGTGACGGCAATAGCGCGTAGCTTTATCGAACACGAGCGAATGACATCATAATAGTGATGAGACAGAATGTGACAAGCAGTCACCCAATCGATTGTGTGGGTAACAGGATTGGTTTGCTCGGGGCCGGGCTGAGAGAGAGGGGAACACACGTGTGCACATGTAGACAGATAACGTGCGGCAACGGTAGGCGCGGATACCACAGTTGGCAGTTAGCCGGTTCTCGCGCAAGATATCGGACCCGGTAGACCTTGGCTGAGTGTTTGAGGCCAACTTTCATGAGGTTCGTCGTTGTAACAGCTTGTCGGAATTTCATAGTAGTGTGGGAACATTTCGTCTGGGGACTGGAACAAGTTGTGTTTTAAGAAATTTTGTAGCAGGTCATCGGCACTGCGGGATATCTAGGAAAAATTCCGGAGCGTGAAATGCACAAACAGCGCCAGCTTTTTGCACACTTTTTGAGAAGGGCAACCGAACTAGAGTTGTAAAACACAGGTGCATGTGTTGTGTTTTCCGTATGGTGATATGGTGTTGCATGTTTGAGGACTTGCTGTGTCCTCCCGTTATCCATGTATCGTCCAGTGACGGAAGTTTGCACATATCTTCTAATTACCCGTTTCACAATCACCTGACAATGTCGGCCGACCCGGAAGTTCATCCAGCCAACCGTGGGCTGAGAAGTACAGCATAGAAAGTTATACGTGGGATGTCGGGCAGCTAACGAAAGATCAACTAAGTCGTGGATTAAGTTCGACATGAATATGATATAGTGATGAGTAGTGGTGATACAAAGTTGGTATTGCGGAGGAAGTGATTGCAGATCATCCTGACTGCGATCGAGAGATACACGAAGGAAATTAGAGTCCACTGTGCACATATGCTCGAAAACCGGCGGTGATGGCGAGCTGTTGGTTTTGTTGCTCACGACGGCGAGGCTTCGAAAGTTTCACGTGAAGTACGGAAGTGGTATGATGGCGCATTCCACGGCTGGGTGCACCAACGGAGCCTTGCATTTACAGCACGCTGTTGTTACAGATTTTCAAGATAAACGCGCATGCGTGTTTATAGCTTCTTTCTCAATAAAAGTTTGTTCTGTTACAAGGTCATTTCGGAACTCTTCAACCAGCGAAAGCCAACAGCGGATGTTTGGACAGCTTTTGCGGACGGGCATTTAGCACGGCTGGAATGTCTGCAAGAATATTTTGTGAATGACAAGAGTTCGTTCTAGTTATTTCATACAGAACGAAATATGGGTGAAAGATGTAAGCAGTTGAAGGCGTATCTTCGTGCATATGTGCGAGCTCGCCTACTGCCTGTAAAAGAGCGCTGGGCCGCGCATGCAAGACTGCATTTTGCACCGCAGAAATGTGACGAATAACGAAACGGAGATGGCTGTTAGTTATATCAAAAGTAACCAGTCACCGTGGACTACGTTATTCGACTGCATGAAGGAAATATTGAAAGTGAAATTTAGGCGCATGGTTAGGATTCCCTTGGTACGCGGTCAATGTTACGTGTGTGAAATTAGCGGCATGAGTGCATTCGGACAGCTCAATCTGTGGACACTGGAGATAGCCGTGGGCAGCTGGAAGAATACTGTGTGTGTGTGTTGAACGTGCAATCGGGAAACTAACTTTTCTTGATAAGCACATTGTTAGTGTTGAGGGTCATGGGTCCTGTGCGTTTTCGCCCTTCACTAATTGGGAACTATCACGAAGGCACCTTAAGTGGGGTTGCAATGATGACCTGACCAAGACGACTGATTGAGTGCAAAACAGTAGGCGGTTGTTACCGCACTGTTTCTGAAGCATCACGGTGGACGCTGCACTTTTGGTGTGCCATTAAGAGGAGGGAACGCGAACTAATGGAAACTATAAACCTTACTTTGAACGTCTGTGAATTTGTCAGCAGTGCGTCCAGTGAGAAGTGTGAATGAACGTTGTGGAAGTTAAGAAAAATTTTCGGGATAGCTACATCAGACAAAAGATTGCTCGTAGGAACGTTAGGCGGCTTTGAATCTGCGGCTCCAAGGAACTTATTCACCCGACCCTGTGTTTACAACCATCGAAGTCATATTCTAAGTTGGAATACAGAAGGCGATGTACGCAAAAGATGTTTCCCACAGTAAACTCTGAAAAGCAGCCAGCGATAATGGAAGATATGGAGTTTGCAGGATGCATCTAATTACGCCATATTCGCAGCAATTCATCTTCCAAAAATGTCACAGGAGAGGATAAGCGTCGCGACCGCCGGAAACACTTTCCCCCGTGGACAACCAACAATTTTCGGTATGTGGGCGACAGAACTTTGAAAGTGAAAACTCGACGAATTGGACCCGATTTGACGTCTTTTGTTAATGTTGGCACCAGGAATACGCCCGAACACCCGAACGTCCTTGACACATTCAAATGTCATTTTTGTTGGAGTTCCAAGATTTTCAGCTTGATCGTTTGCACTGTGTAACATGCAGGCCAGTCGACTCTAATCTGGATGCCCGTGACTTCGCGGACCAACTTTCAGGCAACGTGGACGCACCAGGGGACAGCGCTCTTTCGAAGTAGGGGTTCGAACAACAGTTCTCGAAGGAGAAACAATACGAACAAACATGAGCTGAAGGCCCAATAAGCCATGCACACGACTTACACAAACGAAACCAAAACGGCATCGACAACACAGTAGTACGCCTAGTCACACAACTCAAATTCAATTCGTGCGCGCTCGCTAGTTTCGGTCGCGCGTTGCAACTGCCTGCTTCCATTTAAGCGCCCACCATGTCATCCGTATCCTCATCGCTTGCTTGCATTGGCCCGCGCACGCTGCGAACCCGAATCTGCACCGTCAGTTAACGGCCTTCTTCCAGGCCATTCCCTTTGTCTGCACTCATCAGTTTCACATGTTACGCTGTAAGGTGGGGGGGCTACTGCAAAAATCAACCCATTCCGAAAGCACTGCAGCAGTTGTAACCATCCCCGGTATGGGCTAACGGGGCTCTGGTAATAACCGAATGATCTTCGTACATTCAAAGACCGAGCAATCTGTACTTGCAGGTGTCACTTCGGGCAGGACATTTATAACTGACACATTCCGTTTGTCCGCGCTAGTAACCGCATCCACACTTCGTATGTGCTACCTCATGAGCTTTTCACACTACAATCCGAAATGCAAATTGACCTCGTGAAACAGACGTGCTCATTCGTGCTGCACCCGGCACGGTGGACCCTCCCAATCCTGCCGACACCGTAGATGCCTGTACAATCCTCTCCCACCCTATCCCCCTCCACACACATGCACAAATTATCTCATTCATGGTGGAACTGTCATTGGTCATGTTCACGGTCAAACCAAAAGCCGCCAGGCCCTCCCACATGTTAAAACAATTAAATGTTTGAGCCACCGGGCACAACAGCGTCGCGCTTGTACTGGAGGGCATGAACTAAGTGGTACACAGTTGCACCAGAAGGATTTTGGCTCCGAGGCTCGTACTGACTCACACGGCAGAGGAATTACGAGTGAAGTATTAAACAGACTGTTGATTTTGTCTAGGTTTGCTGCGTAGTTTTTGAATCGTCGATGGTGAGATGTGGCTCTACGCTCTACTCTCTTCCCCAAATAGGATACATTACTCATCTCCTGAGGAAGGCCACCCGAGGTGGTTGAAACGTTGAGTATTACAACTTGCTCGAAACGTTGTGTTATTCCCAATCTGTATATCAATTACTCATCTTTGTTCTTACACAACCTACTTTGACCGTTTCCCTTACCCCTATTTAGTTCGAGCCCTGTAAACTTCCAAATACCGAAATTAAACATTTTTCTTCCATATTTTCCTTGGGTAACTTATAATTCCCGTCATTTCTTGATGATTGAACAGTCGTTTTGCTGTGACCAAATCAATGGCCATTTGTTTGAATGAGCTCAACCCGTTTTATCGTCCACCATTGTTGATCGGTGCCTGGTTGTTAATTTGTTGTACGGGCACTTTCTTTCTCTGATTTCTGAGGATTTCCACATTCGTGGTGAGAGACAATTTTCTTGTACATTGATTCAATTAGTACCGTATTTAATCCCGTTATTACGATCGCCTTCTCGTTAACCGTTCCGAGGATGGATTATCTCTGTCGTTGAATATTGAGAGGCATTGACTGGATCAACAGATTACGCGTAACTCGGTGTGGACTTGGATCGTTAGCGAACGATTCAACTGAGGATGAAAAATGACAAGATCCAAACTTAGAAGAAAGTTTTGTGAAGTGTAATACAAGAGGCATTGCAGTATAAGAGTGAAGGTCAGTGCATCCCAAAAAAGAAAAGGATGAAGAACAAAATTCCCATTGAACCATGAAAAGTCAGATATACCATTCATCATAAAAAACAACAACAAAGTCGAAGAAATGAATGGGTAGACAACCGCGGAAACCCAAGTTTCTGGAAATAAAAGCGCACTGATTGTCTACGACCAGGCTATTGGTCAATGCATTTGTTAACAGGAGTAGAATGGCTATGTTTATATGACCTGCCGGAAGCTAACGTACTCGCCATCTCTTCGCTGACAGTGTAATGTGGGTAGGTTGATGATCTGATAACCTCAGTCGGCCAGCGCATTCGTGGCGGCATATATCGCAATACCACATAGTCACGTCACCGCGACCTATGGCACCGATGGTTCCCTTGCGTACCGCACGCTTCCGCTCGCGACCGCGCATTAGTTGCTCGTTGAACGCTCGGACGCCCGCCCGAACCGTATTCCTCCAGGCCGTCCGGTTCAACGCCAAATCTTCCCAACATCTAAAATCAATGTTACAACGTGAAAGACTTACCTGCACAACATCCTGGTACCTCCGCTTCTGGCCACCGGGATTTCGCTTACCTGACTTCACTTGTCCGTACAGTAACTGCTTCGGGATACGGTCATCGCCCATCCGACGGACGTGACCGAGCCAACGGAGCTGGTTCAGCATCAACATGGCTTCCATCCCGTCCATGTCCGCTCGCCGCAGTACCTCAGTGTTCGGAATCATGTCCGACCACCGAATACCCAAGATGCGCCTCAGACACTGAACATGGAAACGGCTCAAATAGCTCACGTTCCGCTGATACAGTGTCCACGTCTCACTGCCGTACAGCAGGATAGACAGCACCATTGAGCGGTAGACACACAACTTCGTGGCCATCTTCAGGCTGTGATTCTTCCAGACACGCCTTTCAAGACGTCCGAAAGCAGCGCTAGCCTTTGCCACACGCGCTCTCAACTCGCGGTCCACGGACAGATCTGTCGACAAGTTGCTACCCAAGTAGCAAAAATCCCCGCAGCCATTCACAGTGTCTCCAGCGATGCGAATTTCGGGTGGAGGTACACAAGCAGCACCTCCACCAGGAGAAGGCTGAAAAAACGAATACGTCTTACCTGTGTTGATGTCCAACCCGAACTTCGATGCTGCCGAAGCGAATGCTGTAGCTAGACGTTGCAGCTCTTCTTCGCTGTGCGCTAGCAAGGCGCTGTCATCGGCGAACAGAAGCATCCGCATCCTTGAGGTCTGCAGCCGGGTTGAGGCGCCAAATCGTCGGATATTCAACAGACGCCCGTCCGTCCGGTACTCCACCTCGACACCATCCTCTCCAGAGTTCTGAAAAGCAACTGTTACCATCGCAGTCAAATATAAACTAAATAGGGCTGGGGCTAGAACACAACCCTGCTTCACGCCAGTGACGATGTCGAAATCATCAGAGGTCGATCCACACGATTGCACCTTCGCCTTCATGCCCGCATGCAACAATCTAACCATATTGACGAACTTACCTGGACATCCAAACTTACCAAGCACCGTCCACAGCGCCTCGCGGTTCACGGAATCGAACGCTTTGGTGAAGTCCACGAACAGGGCATACAAGGGCTGATTCCGTTCTCGGCACTTCTCCTGAAGCTGTCGAGCAGCAAACACCAGGTCGATTGTACTCCGACTCGACCGAAATCCACACTGCTCCTCGGGAACATTCATCTCCAGAACGGACGCATTCAGTCGGTTCAAGAGGATTCTGGCAAGCACCTTGCCTGCACAGCTCAAGAGGCTGATACCTCGGTAGCTGTCGGTGCATTGCTTGCTACCCTTCCCTTTGAACAAGGGTACGATGAGGGCATCCTTGAAGTCTTGCGGCATCACCTCGTGCTCCCAGATGGAGTGAACCAGTTGGAGCAGAGCGCGTTCCAACGCCGGACCGCCATTCTTCAGGATCTCACCTGGCAGCCCATCCTCGCCTGCAGCCTTCCCGTTGCGCAGTTGACCAATCGCCCTCTGCAACTCCAGCAAGTCGGGGGCGAGAGCAAGCGAAGATTTGACGTCCTGTTGCGGCAGACTGTTAACAGTCGCCCAATCAATTGTAGTAGGGCGGTTTAACAGGCTGCCGAAGTGTTTGCGCCATATTCCCATGATGTCTTCCGGCTGGCTGCAAGAACAACCGGTGTCCACGTCTACCAGTGCTTTAGTAGACTGGATAGACGGACCGAAGATCGCCTTAAGCGAATCGTAAAACTCCTTGTGTTGCCGACGATCTGCGAAGCCCTGCATGCGCTCGCCCTGTTTCCTCCACCAGTTGTCCTTAATTCCGCGAACACGCTCAGCCAGTTGACGGCGGATATTCCGGAACCTAGTCTTCTTCGCTCCATTGCCAGGGTCCATTGTGCATGTGGCGAACGCGGCATTCTTCTCTCGTACCAAGTTGGAGATAGCCACGTTGTTGTCATCGAACCAATCCGGGCGTTTCTTGCGCTCCACACCGATCGTCTCGGTGGCTGCTACCATAATCTGTTTCTTCAGTTGTTGCCACATACCCTCGGGGGTAGTGGGTACAGGAGCATTGTGCAGGCGAGCGACGACTGCACGTTGAAAGGCAGCCTTCGTCTCGAAGTTCTCCAACCTTCTGATATCCAGCTTCTGCCGTTGTCCAAAAGATCTACAATAAACGGACTTGCGTACATGGATAAACAATTTGGTCCTGACCAGCCTATGATCTGTGCTACATTCAGCCCCGCGCATCACTCGCGTGATGCGCACTTCACGAATGTCGCGCTGCCGCACAATCACGTAGTCAAGTAGGTGGTGGTGACCGCTTCGTGGATGAGTCCACGTCGTGATGTCGCTCGCATCCAGCTGGAATCGGGTGTTCGTGATAGCCAGCTCGTGAGTAGCACACAGGTGCAGCAGACGATCACCGTTCGCGTTGACTGAACCAATGCCGTAGGGTCCGAGGACTCCCGGCCAGACTAACGAGTCGCGCCCAACTCGAGCGTTCAAGTCGCCCAGAACAAACAGTCGGTCACTCACCGGCGCCGACCGGACTGTTGCGCAAAGCTGATCATAGAACCGGCCCTTTGAATCATTAATGTGACACAGTTGCGCCATAAACACTAATAAATGTAGCTTATTTACGTCGACTGAGCCGCAGGCGCATCGACAGCATTCGAGGGCTCATGCCATGCGGTTCGCCTACCATCAGGACATTGATGCCATCAGCAACTACAAACACAGGCACCATGCTCCCGAACACTGTCTATCGGGTAACCTATCCAGCAGACGGTGCACCCAGCACCTGCTTCCCGCAACTCACCTTGGTTTGCAAGCCTTATCTCACTGAAGACTGCTGCGTCTATTCCATATCGACGCAGTTCCATCGCGATCAAGGCAGTGCGCCGTTCCGGTCGTTCCGTGACGCTGCATCAATCCAGCAGCACGTCTCAATGGTAAGCATCCTGCGTCCTCGGGTCTGTTCCAAGCTGGTATTCAGGGCGGTGAAACCTAATTGATCATTATCTGCTTGGGGGTTCGTGGTCGAGGACAAGTTTGAGGGTGAGTGTCTGGCAGTAGCGTATTTTCGTCTATTCACTGTGACATGGGCAGCAGATAGGGTGACGCGGTTCATCCTGCGTGACGGCCGATGCACTATGGTATTTGCTTTATTTTCTACTACCATTGTTTGTATGGGCTGTGGATACTTCTAGGACGCCCAGACCTATGCAGGAGAGCGATTAGGGCCCTCAACCAAAGCATTTGCTCACAAAGCCTGTACCACAAGGCAGCGGGTGACTCACGCCCACACGTGGACGCGACAGCAACAACCACCTAGGAGAGGATCGAAGCCGTATCAAAGGAAATCCAGCACAGAATCACAGGAACAACAACACTGTACAGACGATCCTAGCAGACGGACACACAGTCAGTCCAGGCAAAACCAGCATCATGCCCAACGAAGCCAAAACACAGAGTCACTAAGAACAACGAACGCATCGAACGCATCTGCTATTCGTCTGGCTGCTCCCCTTTGGTAAAACTGACGAGGTTGAACCTGCAGGGACCGAATTCCCAGTCAGCACATCCCGCCAGATCAAAACAGCACACAAGCCGGACTATCACGCCAAGGTAGCAGAAATGGTCAGGTAGTAACACACAACCAGTCACATGCAACAGCGGCCATACCGTAACAGGCAAGCCGGACGTTCTTGCTTCATGCACCCGTCACACTCGTAAAACCACTTTGTGCAACGTGGAGACACTGGAGAATAACGTTCCCAAGAAGTAGGGGTTCTAACAATAATCCTTTCTAGGGAGGTAGCAGAAACAAGCGTGAGCCAAAGACCCAGTAAGGCATGCACACGACTTACACAAACGAAAACCAAAATGTCATCCACAGCACGCTGCGTTACAACTCTGATTTCCGGAAATACCACACGGTAAGGTGGTTTTCGATTATCAGCTGGTGAAAATAGTGATATGGGTCGAAAATGCAGGTTTCGGTGATTTCCATCCCTGCACCATATGCCGAGGAAAGAAAATGGAATATCTTGTGAAACAATTTTTCCGCCTGCGATAACTGAAGAACACATGGTGCACAATGACTAACATTCTTGGATTTCAGTCGTTGGGACGTCATAGCTCGAAATCCACCCATCCGTGAACGCCGGTACAACTATTTCAGTAATCGTGTTGGGAGAGTTATCGCCACTGGTCATCTGGTGGAGCAATCACACGCGTTGAGATATACCTACTACCTGTTGAATACGGCAGCGGACCGAATATATCAACATAGTCATGACTGGAATGGGAGAAGGGTCGTGGCGATATGCCCGTGGACTTCGCTGCGTTGACAATCAACGCAAATTCTCACCAATTCCCATGTTCCTTTGCATGTTTGGCCATATAAATCTGTCTGAAATCAGTTTGAAGTTGACACGAACGCTGGTACGGTACATGCTGTGGAGACTGTCAGAAACAGGCCTTCCGAAGTTTAATTGCACAGATGTACGAGAGCTGACTATCGTCGTATCACATATGACAGTGCCGTCACAGTTGGCTAGAAGCAACTCCCGAAGTCTTGGTGAAGAAGAGGTACAACACTGCTGTAACTTCAAATTGTTTTCATGTTCTGGTGTCAGTTCCTTTAAAACTATCTTGTCGGTTCGTTGTAGGCCACTTAAGGTGACTCTGGATAAGGCGTCAGCCACGGTGTTTTTGTATCCCGTGATATATTGCATGTCTGTTGGGAACTGTGAGATGTTTTCCAGCCGCCGAACTTCCCTGGGAGAATACCGGTCGGGGTTGGCGTTGAAGAAACAAATAAGTGGTATGTCATCTGCTGGGACAGCAAAACTCCTGTCTTTCAGCAGATGACGGTGGTGTTTAATGGGGTGTAGAATTATTGTACATGATCCTGAATGGTCCTTAACGGGGAAGATGGGACATTGTAGGTGTGCCCAAATAGAACATGTGCACCAATCAAAGATGCTGAAATCTCCGGAGCATACACCACGGCACAGCTGTATGCAAACCCCGAAAGAACGCTGTCATCAGCATAACACAGATCCTGTCCCCAAATGCACCAGGTACACCAATCATGAACGTTGAAAACGACGAAGTTCACACTTCGGCATAATTGTGTCCATGCACCAGGAAGAAAGAATATGTAAACGGCGTGTGAATTGCGGTTGAAAATGGTGGTCGAATTCGTCTCAATCAAGATAAAGCCAACAGAGCTTGCTAGAGAAGGAATCTGCAATATGGGACACAATTAATTCGCCAACAGACTTGATTCAGTTAGCAATTAACGATTGGCTGACGACGTGAAAGTAGCCTGAACAAGTGAACTTGGTTGATATGCGTCTATGGGGCTTATGTTTGCAAATGGTGTAAACATTAGTAATCCGCCCGTTAGCCCATAATTTCATATGATTTCACCAACGCACCTCGATGAGGAGGGGTTGGAGTTTGTGGTGGATCTAAAACCGAAATTCGTCGTGGAGGTTTAGCGAATTCAAACGACTTTTTTGATCCACTCAAGACACTTCTGAATCGCAATGTATGATAGAAGAGAAGAAAAGCAAGGCCCATGTAGTCGTGCTCGCCTCAAACTAATGCTGTCACCGCGTATAAGGGAGACTCTGACCGAAGAACGGCGTAAACACGCAATCAAAGTGGTACAATTGCGGGCAGAATAAGCACCTGATCCATTTATCGACATTGTAGTCTTCCGTCGGCGATTCCTTTAGCCCGAATCCACCGTAGATATACCAATCAGCGATATCCTGGGCCCTAATTGCGGTGCATTTAGTGTAGCACGTGACACGTGGTTAGATCTTGGACGTTTCGGCACCAGGAACAAGTGAACGTCATCGGAATCCACTGGGGTGGCCCGTGCCGGTGTGGGCGCTGTAGGCTGCGATGGTATTGCTTGTACTGTTTTCTTGTCAGATGAACTTCCCGGGGGGTTCAGGTTGATGATAGGAGCGTTTTCCGTATCTGAGGGTGCATTTGCAATCGGAAATACGTACGGTGTCAACCGCGACCACAGTTGCAAAGAAATTCATGCAGCCCATTTAACAGCTGTTAGAAGACTTTGTCGTCCAATTGCCTCTTTGTAGTCATTCCTAGCTCAGTAAACGCTGCCACCCCGGAGGAGCTGACGTAGGTTTTCCCAGGTGCGCCATAATTGGCAGCAGGAATTTACAAAATTCCACTGAAACTTGCCCGTCGAAAAACAACGGGAAGGTTTTCCGGATTGTTACCGAACGATTGATATACGTACGAACGGATGATAACCAGAAGATTGGGGACACACCTGATTGGCCCAAAGGGTGCACAGGGTTGACGGGATGGGGCAGACAAGGTTATATGCCAGATGGAAGGGGATATCAGGTAATGGCGGACAACCAAGTATCCATTGGGGACAAGGCTCAATGAAAAGAGATATAATCAGAAAATCGCTACCGAAGGCACCATAACGCGCGTCTGCTTATTGAAATCTGCAGGAGAAAACCGACGGATGTCGGATTTGGTCGATTATAGTCTGCTACAGAACTGTGTGGATAGTTAACTGAGATGCGACAGTTTGCAAAGTGAGAATCGAGTCCTCGTCTACACGTGTGTGTGTGTGCCAGGATCGTCATCTGAGATAACGCGTCATCGGCTGCCAGAGCCCTGTTAACGCAATTATGGGTGAATAACGTGAAACCCCCGAGTCTGCAGTGATGACTCGAGGTGGTGTAGAAAGATTTATTGTTGTTCATAAACAACGCTACACTTTTGTTCACTAATGTGTCACTATGAGATGGCGGCTAAAAGGGATTTGCCACTCTTACGATGAATAGGCGCACTTTTCCCTGCATAGACAAGAAAGCTTTTCAAACGCTTTAAGGGAATTATATAAGACCGCTCCCCGAGTATACCAATCAGGTCGTGTATACCGCCTTGAAGAAAGACGTATTAGCTGTTGAGCGCGTCCAACGCGTGGCTACGAAGGTGGTCGCGGGCCTGAGTAATGTGACTTACGAGTCTTGACTTGAAATTATTGACCTGTGCCCACTTGAATTTCGAAGACTCCGCAGTGATTTAATACCCACACCCTTCTCCTTTAGAGCGGGTCTTGTGGAACAGTTCTTCACTGTAGCGAATGGTTACAGCTGGCTAGGACATAATAAGCAGCGGTTCTTTTTTACAGGGTTGTGGCAGCCTGGAGATTTCACTGGCCCGCCTGCGGTATGACGTGTAAAATAGTTCCAAAATTCACAGTTTCATATTGTACCTAGGTTATTAAGAAAGCTCACTTAATGTATGCTGTCCGATTGTTTGTCTGCATGTCATGTGACGGTGGCGCGAACCCGCAGAACACACGTGCCATATTCTTTCGGTGTGTTCGCTCGTCGACGGCCGGTCTCCAGCCTCTCTAGCTAATGCGCGTGTCGGTGCCTTTCATGGCATTATCAAAGACCACTTGCACATTTCGTCGAAGAAAGATTTGGTCTCTCTCCTCAATGGCCCTTTGCTCTTGGCGTCTGATAATTGCGCACATGGGGAAAAGCGACTTAGTGCACCGATCGCTAAAGGGTTATTAACTATTGAAACAGCCTTCCTTCCGAGGTCGTGAGCAACGCTTCTGGGAATCGTTTTAAAGTTTTGTTCGATTCTCATTTATCTACAATTGTATATTGCGAGTAATCTTACATTGTTCTTGGTATTCACTGTAATCCCCAAGAGCTGTGCTACACCCTGTTTTCAGTGCTCGCCTCCAGATCGACAGACGCCCGCTGACACTGAGCAAGAAAAACCGACTTGATTTGGGAACCTTGGGCCGCTGCCTCGAACCCGTTTATCAACCGCTGAATCGCTAATGTCTCATGTCAACCTTGAACGCTGTTTGAATTGACTAAGACGACCTTGCGATACAAAAAGATTGTGCACGTGTAACACGCGACCAGAGGTGGTTGGCGCGCACGGATCGAATTTGAAGTCGTAATCGCTACACGGTTGTTTCGTTCACCTTTCAGACCGCTACGTCAACGTTGTGCACGAGAATCTCGAACCAACGGACAGTCAGGCAAACAAGCAGGACACTTGTATTTAAACGAAACTCCCTTGTACTTTCATCCTTTTTGATATTCTAGTATTGCCGAGTGTTGCGTAATACATCTTCAGTTACAATCTCTGTCTGCTCTTCTGGTTGCATGTTAAAATATGGTGACCCTTCCAAGATGCGACATGTCGAAATCCGCAAAGAAACCTGAAGGAGACCAACATTCTTCCGCTCCTTCCACCTCCGGAAACTTCGGTTACCTCATGCAAACTCTGACGAACATCCTAGATGGACTGTCGACGAAACCCACATCAGCAGGGGTGCAAGTATGGATTCCACATCCCTACAAGTTCACTGTGGGATGGCACTATTCCCGTTGGTTAGGTCAAGTACTGGTCTATCTCCCAGGAGAGTCCCACAACAGCCTTATTATGAATTTGCTGAACGGAGATGCCTTCGATATTGTTGTGGAGGCAAAAATTCCGAAGCAAGTTATTATGAGTGTTGATTGTCTAAAACCGACCTACGTCGATACGCACCGGGAATTTCTCTCCCAACCATTTAAACATGAAGCCGAACCACAGAACCCTTAAGAATACATACCTTCCACTCCCCACGCATAAGACACTTGAACCACAGTCGACAGTAAGGAAAAGGAGCATTTTATCTACGTCAGTCTACCGAACAGACTCATACATCATTCGAGTTCTCAAAATAGAAGCATCTATTTCCCTTGAGAAATATAGCGAGTTTTTTTGGGAAAAGTGCTTCTCCCAACAGGTTTTAGGTGCCATATGCAAGGTGAGGTCCAAGAGTTACTGGAGGGCTGAATGACATAGAGTCATTGAAGATTTTAGTATTCGGGTTTGGTGATTTTGAGTTTTTTCTAGTTGTAACCGCCTGTGGCGTGTGACAGTAGTTGGTCTTTTGGTGGTAGTTTGGTAGAAAACGTGTTTTGCTTGTGAGAGTGAGCCTGATTAATAAGGCGTGGGAACTGTCGAAGTAGGGTTGCGAAACTGTTGTCTGGTAAGGCCGAATGTAATCCCATTGAATTAATCGATGTGGCCTTTCCGTGTACCCACAAAGCTGTTATGCTATTCAGCAGTTTCCGACTCCTTATGTACACCACGAGTCCAGAGGAGATGAGTTCAACGCCAATAATTGAGTGCTGTATATCTGCAACGGAAAAGGTCCAGTCAACGTATGGAACTAACAGCACCCACACTGTCTACTCGGTACTGGTTTTGCACTTCAGCTAATTTCACGACTGCCATTACCGGGCAAGCTGGAATAGGTATAGTCCTCAACATGACGATCGCAGCTGCATTGGTTGATTGTTAGCGGTAGACTGTGCCATCCGATCGGCGGGTTCAGTTAGGACCAGTTCCAGGCGCATAACTTTCAGAACTTTCTTCATTGTGACTGCTTACATTCTAACTGACTGCAAGAACGCCTTTTACTCGGATCTGGCATCTCTCCTTCGGCCGACAAGTGGCTCTGATATAACCGTTCCGGCCGGAGATATGGATGCCCGTGTCGGCCGTCCTAGTGAAGCCGAATCTCGTTTAGGTGGTTGATTTGGGATGACATCACATCGCTCATACAGTGACGGGCGATTGTTGGAGCTGTGCGCCAGGCATAAGCTATTTTTCTCCACCACTAGTTTCAGACATCGTTCGCGCCACTGGTTATACTTGGCGTTCTCCTCCGAACCAGGCCTGGTCTCAGATAGATCACAGCTGTTGGTTGTAGATGGTGGAGCTCCATTCAGAGCTGTCATTCTTATTGATGTACGTACTTGGATTTCGACCACACGTTGTCGTTTCGTTTCTACTTTTGCTGGACAACGGACTCATCGACATCAACGAATGCCTGTTGAGAAACTGGTTATACCGTCGGTAAAGCGTAAGTGCCAAACTAGCTTAGACAGCTGCCTGAATAGTTGTCGCCTTGAAGATCCTGATGGCTGCTGGACTTAGATCTTACAGACCGTTCCTGAGGTAGGCACAGTAGCATGCAGCATGGGAGTAGGTGGGTTGAACAGACATTGGATCTCGGAGAAATCTCTGAAGTTGTTAAAAGCTAGACAGAACACTCCTCCTAGTGGTTTACGTAACAGTTCTAGAATAGATATCCGTAGTAAGTTGAAATAGTCTAAAGGCTGATCGTGAGGTTTGGTTAATAGGGAAAATTAAGAAAATAGAGACTGCTTTTGCTTCAGGAAACATCGGCTGACTGTTCAAGCTTATCTGTGCTACTGGTCCCAGTCGACCGTCTGTCAGTGAAACTAAAGTCTAGAAGGTTGGAGCGGGGAACGGAACACTGATAGTCAATGTGGCTGACCTACTGTTTCTGCTGTGTTGCCGCGTAGATTTGGAACCACCTACTACGACTGAGATCCGTAATCACATCTCAGTTCTCAAACTTAATAGGGCTGCTGGCCCAGATGATCTCGTGCACTTTTCAAAAAAAGTGGGGAGGCGCTAGTAGAGGCCTTGACTCAGTTGCTTCAACCTGTTTGGACGACGAAGACCATCCGTCCGTGTTGGGGTCACTCGACATTAGTTCCCGTATCAGGGGCTGTTGCGACAACCATGGGGGAAATTAATTTGATCCAGTCATTTTTAGGGTTCTGGTGTCCATTATATTTCGTCGACTCACTGCAGCTTGGGAGGCAAGTATTACGGAGAAACAGGCAGGGTCTCGCCCTGATTGAAGACGTACAGATAACATTTTTGTTCTTCGTCAAGTTCTGGAGTAGCCTCATGTGTACGGCGGGCCAACAATTGCTGTGTTTCTCGACTATAAAGGCGTGTTCGATTCAGTGGTTCGATCCACACTTTTAGAGTCAGTTAAACGCAGGGGTGTGCCAACCAAGTGTGTGAATATACAGTCGACGCTTTATTCACATACTTCAGCTCAGTTCTGGGTTTACGGTGAACTGTCTGGCAGTTCAGCACCATCAACAGCGTACGTCAAGGCTGTCCACTTTCACCATTTTTGTTCAGTTTCGTCAAAGACGAACTAGTGGAGAACTGCGAGTACTGATTCGCAGGATGCCGGGGTGGACCTCCTTTCTGGTGAAAAACTGACTGATCTTGATTATGCCGACGACATGATGTTGCTGTGTGACAACTTTCAAGCAGCGCAAACAACGCTAAATGCCATTTCGCGTTTCGCTAAGTACTTCCGAATGCGCTTTAGAGCCTCAAAATGTGGAATGCTTCTGAAAGATTGTAGTAATAACGTAGATTTAGTGTGATATAATGAAGCCATGAAGGTTGTCGATCGATTGACGTAGTTGGGAAGCCGTATCGACGGCGGCGGATATGTAGAGGATGAAATAGAAGTGTGTATCTCTTAGGCTAGGGTGGTATTCGCTAACCAGGGGACACCTATGGCGACAGAGAGGTGTCTCTCTGAAGCTTAAGGATTACGCGTATAGGGCGACAGTGAGAGCTGTATTACTCTGCGGCGACGAAACTTGGCCACTCAGGGTAGAAAACGTGAACCGTCTTGAGGTATTTGATCACCGATGTCTACATTCAGTCGCTCGTATTGAGTGGCGCCAGCGATTAAGCAACGATGAAATCAGGAAGCAGGTGTTTGGCACTGATTGTCAAACGAGTTTTTTTTTCACTCCTTACATTTTCATCGACCTAGATGGATGGGTCGTGTATCGAGAATGCCAGTTAGTCGTCTGCCGCATCGAACACTCTTTGCGGACCGTGCGGCCGATTCACACAAGGTTCGAGGTGGACAGATGATGACCTGACGTGGTCAAATGAAACCGTTCAGGAAAGGTTTGATCACTTTAAATCGGGTTCGTCTTCCGGGCTAGGGCCCTCGCGACCCAGAGTCAGTGGCTTTAGATGTCGAGTGAGATGATGGTTAATCAAGCTCAGTGGCGTGAATGTTGTCGTTTGGCCGAGATGTCTGTGACATGAATACACTTAATGACGCGGGGCATTGAAAACCGTGAGGGAGGTATCTTGTTGATGACACCTCACTTTCACTTACAGCTTGATCGTTTTCAAGATGTAGATATCTGGAAGTTGAATGTTTGAATATGGACGTAGCTATTTTTATTAGTTGGGTCCCTTTGTCTCCCTTTCTTTTTCCCATTCCTGTGCAGGATTTGGTGATTCATGGTTGTGTGGCAGTTAAGTATCAGTGTGAACCACTGATTTATTAATGTCTGTGATGGTGATGAGTAGAATTGTCGACGGAGACCAAGGGCGTGGGTGAGTAATTTCTCTCTGGAGGTCTGTATGGCAGTGCAGTTAGCCTCTTGTAGAATATATTACTTCCGTTTGAGGTTGTTTGTCACCAGTGGGTGGACGAACACTAACCTCATCGCCCGTATCAATAAGGGAATTGAGGGACGTTGAACGGTCGGATACATAGAACACGCGACATAAGTACGAGCAAGTAGTAGCCGTCGCCATTCACTGGCTCGGTCGTTCCCCCTCTGGGTTTGACCATTCCGGAAGGAACAAGGCTACAACGACCAGGAGGAGTGTTCCGTTTGGCTCTTATGAACTAGTTTAAACCATGGAGATGCGTTAATCAACGGGAGCAAGATGTCTCGGTGATTTTGTATGCTCACAGGGCTGCCTTTCCAGTCGACTTCAAGTACTGCAAACGAGGCACAGCGAGTCGAGCGATGGGGTGAAATTCGCAGTACGCTTGCGAGACAAAAGTTACCGCGTTCAGCATGAGAATATTCAGCCTGCTGTTCCTAAAGTTAGTCTGTCAAACATTCTTGTTTCCCATACGTTGTCACATGACTTGCTGAGTCACAAATGAGTTAGACATAATGAGACTACTCGAACTTAGAAAGCAATGTTATTTGTTACCATGGCCTGAACTCTTTACTATGTAGTGAGTGTCATGCCATGACTGACCAGATGTCTTCCCGAAAAGCACGTGTAGTGTTTAACAACTGTGGAGGCAGCAACTTACCCGTTGAAAACAGGTTTGGATTATGTCCAAATCACCTTGCAAAAATAGCATGGTGCTTCCCCTACACAATACCCGACTCCTGACTGACATTCGACACACCCATGTTACACGCATTCATCCTTTCAGAGGTTTATGCGACTATGGAAAACAAGTGGCTGCCCAACATGTGCTCGGAATGTGAAGCTGCTAGAGTACCGGAAACTACTGAAGAGCACAGACTCATGCCGAGAAAGTGGAGGCACGGCAACCTTATAACGACTACACTTTATAGCCCCGCAAGAAACCGGTGAATCCAGGGAAAGCCACTTTCTTGATGTTGGCCAGTTGTGACACGTCACTGTAATTCTTCTGTGGTTTTCACAAGGACTCGTGATTTCCCATCTTATGATAAGCCCAACACACAGACGTGGTCTCAGAATTCTACATTCTTAAGAAGAAGTTAATTAAGGCCCCTTATGTCTTAAACCTTCCTTTGAAAAGTGCCGACTCGGGGTCGTTTAGGTCAGTGATATTACTGTGTTCGAAAACAGTCGTGGACTGCGGTCTTGGTGGATAGTTACAAATGTACTCGTCAGCGTATGACACATGACACTACGTGCTTGTGGCGGTAACACAGTAGAGACAGAAAGCCGGACGAATTGGCTCCCATCATGTTCCACATAACTATCTAATTTGGATTTGTCAAGGGTCAGTGTCATCCACCTTGGTGACATCTTCGCTAGTTGATAGGCGCTAAAATCCGATATTGTGACTAGGCCCAAAGAGGAGATGCAAGGAATCCGTGTCTAAGGCCTTCACATTATTGTCTCTAGTGTCATTGGACGTATGCA
Source organism: Paragonimus westermani (assembly GCA_008508345.1). NCBI lineage: Eukaryota > Metazoa > Platyhelminthes > Trematoda > Plagiorchiida > Troglotrematidae > Paragonimus > Paragonimus westermani. Next base: position 275,330 of record QNGE01000338.1, on the reverse strand, counting down.
AGTGCGATGGAAATGCTCCGAAGATTTTAACCTCTCTGGGCTGGCCCTAACGGAGCCTATTAAACAAAGTGCACGAAGCTTATCACTGACAGATAACTAGACCACTTTGCCGCGCGCTGCTTCTGTTCCAGCCTCATCGATAGCAGCAGACCAGGAGTCATCTGCAGTATACGGCTAGTATTGGGTAGATAGTATGGTACGGTCAATTCTGCACGTTAACTACTGTCCTGAATCTTAGTCTCTGAAATGCAAGAGACATCAGTTATCAGTGATGCTGGTATTAGAGAAAGGGCGGCTTGTCGATAACTTTCAAAGCGCGGATGTTATACTGACCTACTTAAGATCGCCTCTTGGAATTAAGCGTGCAACATGGAAACTGGAGATTGGACGGAGATAAGAGATAACATTAATCAGGCATGTGTTACAGTGATTGACTACATCTATGGGGTTTCCCAGGAAGTTTACAGAGGGAGCTAAGAAAGCTTTTGTACCTGTCAGTCTGTGTCACAAGATTTGGAAAGGAAAGAGAAGCCGACGGATCGTTTCAGCTCCAGAAGGAGAGATTCATTGTAGACTTAGTAGAAGAAGGGGTTGAAGGAGTCTGTGAGCCAAGTTAGAAAGGGCAGTGATAAGGAGCCGGTGGTAGCATACTTCTGTTTGTCTACCCCGCTGAATGCAGCAGGTGGCGAGATCTGGTTTGTGATGTGAAGCAACCGATGTAGTAGTAGTGCCAGGTGTTATGATTGTTGTAGGCCACTGGCACTTCCAGGATGGCCAGACATTGACAAGTAAACGATCAGGGTTCTCAACCAAGTGTTTGTACTGCAAGACAACACGTGGACGGCAGCTTTCTCGAACTTGTAGTTTCTTAGAATCAGCCTTTTCGCAAACCACAAACTTGAAGGACTAGGAACCACTTCATTGGCCCTCTACCGACTGGTCTTTCTGGAATGGGTGATTCTGTCGGCATGATGAACGTCCTGCAAATCAAGATTCGCACGCTGTCACGTTATGTCAAAGCTCGGTCTCTACTTGGGCAGTAAACTGTTAGTACTGCGAGAGCGTTGAAAAAGTGGTTTCCTGCTGAAAACTACATGAACTGATTGGATCTTACTGTGCCATGTTGTATGTTAATCCGCTACCAAAGGTTTCGCATGTCCCTTTTATTCGAAGTAATTTCATTTATTGGCTTAAGATGGGTTACACATGCTTACGCAGTGTATGCACATCGCGCATCGTCTGTGCCTTTCGGATGAGATTTCAGCATAGGCTGCGATTTACAATTCCTTACTTTACTTAAATTTAGTGAGCAGTCGCTGTCAGACTTGGCGTTTCTCAGCTGTTCCCGGTTAGGGTCCAAATGGTGCTCAATGTCATTGGCCGATGATGTTGAAGATTATGGTTGGAATTCGGAGTCCGTGATGGGGTGTTGTGCTTATTATTAATACTTCAATTGTAAACAGAGAGGGACGTTGCGAAAGCGGATGCTTTGTATAACTAGCAAAGCGTTCTCTTGCCTTCGCATGTCTTGCTTTGGGGATTAGTGTGACCTCAAACTATTGCAATAATAATCGCTTGCCCTAGCGGGTACGCGTGGGCTCCGAGACAGCTTCTTGTCTGACTGGCACACGAACCTTTTCCGATAACCACAGCGGTTCTTTAATCCTCCCTCCACGTTCTAGTGGGTCTGCAACTTTCTGGTCTTCATCAGTTAACCTGCGGAGCGTGGTGGGAATATGCTGTGGTGTACTGATGAGTGTCATTCACAGGGCGAACGAGGATTGACGAATAAGCGGGTGAGCGGTGGTCTCCGAAGTTCACTTAAATCACTGCACACGAATAACATCAACCTGCTTTATTCCTCCTGGGCATGTGAATACTCTACCTGTGCTTGCTGAGAAAACTGCGAATCGAACTGAGAACTATTTATTTATCAAATCATTCATTTTGTTTCATCCGTTCGGAATGGACGTTGCAAGCCATCCTGTTAATTTTCTGCTCGCGAGTATGTACGTCCGACTGTGAATTAAGTCTTCTTTGTAATTTACGGCGCAACCCTAGATTCCCCTCTCAATAACGACTGGTCTGGTTTTAAAGCGAATGGTAAAGCACCTCATCAGTCTATTCCCAGCTTTGCACGAAGGGAACTGTGATGGACGGCTGTAATTTCTGAACTCTTTTTCGCCGGCACGCAGAGGTGATCTCATGAGAGCTTTCTTTGTGCTTAGTGATACTTCCGACCTGGGAAGAGTTTGCATTTTACCAATAAAGTACGAAATCTAGGAACGATGGTCCTGAGTTAACCAACGTCTCAGCTCAGATTTTTTTTCTTAATTAAACATTATTGGTAGGAGCATTATCTAATGGATACTGAGGGCCAGTACACGCACTTCCGGTCACTATGGCATTATTAGCAAGGCCTTTTATTAACGTTTATTGCAGGAATTTACACTTCCTCCCCATTCCAAGATCCAAATTATCCTTCTTTCATCCAATGAAACTTCTCAGTTGCTAGCCTGTATCTTTCTTTTATCTTATTCTTATCTTGTTTGGATAAACTTGGGACTTCGGTATTATGGATGCAGATCCTGGAGGATATTGCCCAGGTGCCTGGCGCTTTAGTGATGCTGATTTGAGATGTTCGATTGCGCCACCTCAGTTGCTGGACTTATCACGCTGTGAAGTGGTTGGTTACCTCGTTTCATTTTCTCTTTTTTTCAGCGCTTGCGGATGAAGGCCTAGTTTGGGGGGAACTGAACGATTTCTGATAGGGCTGTCACATTTTGTTGGCTGAACTGACATGCAGGCGACGATTGAGAATAAACTAAAGTCGCTCAATCCTGCTCATCTCGTAGCGCATTTTGTTTCTGACTTTAGCATCTACTTATAGGACGTAAAGGATTTTTCTGATGGTTGTGGTGCAAAGTTTGATGTATTCATTGTGTCAGATGTATTTACTGGCAAACCACTTCTCGAAAGGCACAGGTTGGTTCCTCAAAATTCTCCTTTACAATCGGATGACTAGGATGGTGAATGGTGTACTTTCAGAAGAAATACCATCAATTCATGCTTTAACTCTGAAAACATGGACGACCTCTCAATGGAAATCAAGCATGACATCTTGTTAACCTCTGTATGGTCAGTCGGTTGTAGGTACTTCAAAAGTATGGAACACGACTGGTGTACTTTACACTGAGTTGAGTGTATTATAGTGCGATATGTTTTTCCTCTGTGAGACTGTTCATGTCAATCCACGGACTATTCATTCTTTACACTGTGTATAAAAATCGGCGATGAGTGTTAAAATGAACGATTTGCAATAACTGTTGTTGGTTCTACGTTATTTACCACATTGGGTTGGGTTACTTTTGTCAGCGCAGGTTAGGGCCTTGTGCTTTCTACTAGAGCACCTATAATGTTTAAAGTGTCCACCCATGCACCACATGCGTCTATTTGTTCCAAAGATGAGCGATTGCCAAACGCATTGAACTGTGCGTAACATTAACCCGTACGTATACTTCACGGTTACCAAATGGAGTAGCGATGTGAAAATGAAACAGTTCATCACAGGACTCAATTATCCAAGAACCCGAACGTGTCGTGAGTAGTTCGAACAACCTGAAACAGTTTGAGTGAATTTTTTGTCTCCAGATACCGATCATACTTCTCGAGTGACCGCATGCGCTCAGTGCGATTAGCGTTATCACTACGCTACTACCGTTCTATTATTTCCAACTGTGTTGTGGGTCAGCCCGTTAGTATTGCTTCATTCGAAGAACGAGCAAGTAGACAACTTTTCTGATTGTAGATGCCACGATATAATACTGAAAGTTCGGTCGAGAATTTTCCCAACGCATTGTCAACGTGTTTGTAAATTCCTTGTTTCAACCGTGGCTTTATGCAGATATGGGAGAAAGTTCTACATCAGGAAACAAACTAACGGTTATGCACCACTCCGGATATCGGAGTGACTATGGACCACGGCAACTTTGCTGTCTTGCACCTACTCGTGTCGTTGCCGAAATCGGAAAATTGTTGCTCAATTGTGTTTGGTACCAGACGGTCGATGCTTTCAGTGTTTTTATAGTCGATTCCCAATAATTTGATGGAAGTAAGTTCCAACGCCAAATATGTTTCTCTGTGTAGTGGTGTGTCGTTTTCTGGCTGTAGGACTGCTTTTGCAACCAGCCGTGGTAAACGAGTGACTGAACTGTGCTTTCTTAGAGCTTAACGAAATGGTGCATAAGCAGTGATTATTACAAATGAGCAGCAGCTACCTTCTGGAACAGGTATTTTTGTGGCCTGACTAAGCTGGACAGAAGTGCAGAGTTACCGGTTTACCTAAATCCGTTTAGAACGTTGGCACTAACTAGCTTGCTGCAAGAAATGTACACTAAAAAATACTGCCTGCGAGAAAAGTAGGATCTCAACGTGCTCGCCATTGCAGTTAACTTCTTTTCACTTTATTTTGCGGACGTTCACTCGTTGGCTGTCTTGAGCTTCATTTCGGGAATATCGGAAGAAAACATTTCGTGAGGTACCGCATCCAATATAATCTCATCAGCTACATACAAACTGGTGGTCCGGGAAATATAATGGATAAATTTGAAAAAAGCCAAAAGTAGCATGTAAGATGTCTTGCGCAATGACATTTCGTTCACATCTCATCGATTACTCTTGCGAAATTAACATACACTTCATATTAGTTTAGGTGGGCAGTCAGCTAGACGAAATCAATCTAGAAATATCTGAAACAGTCAGTCAGGTAACCAAAGCTGACGCAGCAAAGTGCAACTGATTGATAATTTTGATGCAATAAGGGGGTGGTTGAAGATACATACATATTGAGTGTAAAGGTCAGATATGGTTAGAAAAAATCTACAGAAAAACAAACAAGGACTGAAATACTGTACAAAAAGTACCAGTTGCATTCTTACCAACATTGTGAAAGGTTAGTCACCAACTGTTTCTGAGCGCATAAAGAGGGATTCAGTTGATGTGTTGCGACGGCTTCCGCAATATTGAGAGCCTGTTTTAGCTTGGGTCTAAAGAACACTGTGAAAGCCGTTCTAGGGTCCATTGAGTGGCCGGTCTGTAGAAGGTGTTTTGTAATGGCACTGACGACACAACCGCCCCCGAATTCAAAAGCCATTTCGGTATGTGTTCGTTGGTACGTGTGCCAAGGTGCCTCCTGGTTCTGCCGACGTGTATACAATATTGGATTGGGCGAAAAGGAGCACCACGACCTTTCTAGGTGTAGTTGGAACACGGGTGGTTTCATCCACGTAGACCAGTCGGGCGGCGTTGTATGTGCGCTTGAGTGCTGCATCTAAACGGCGTTTGATCAGGGCTGAAAC